>PVIU01004473.1:0-106042 GCA_004026605.1 Ondatra zibethicus | reverse complement strand
GGAAACTTATCAGTGACTACACCACTGACAGAAATGACACACTACCCCTAAGTCACCTTTAACAGTGGTCATTAGGGGGTTGGGTCTTGTGGACTCACCCGTGATGAAATGGAGACAGGTCCAGTACTGCAGGTCTTGTGCAGGTAGCTCGGTTGCTGTGAATTTATAAGCGGAACAACTATGTCATGTCCAGAAGATGTCTCTTTGCATATCTCTCCATTTTCCAGCTCTTCTTTCTTTCCTTGTCTTCTACAATGACCTTAGTGGGACTGATACAGATGTCCTGTTGAGGGCTGAGCACTCCGCTGTCACTTCTCAGTTAAGAGTCTCTGCATTGCTGGGCAGTGGTGGCGCACGCCTTTAATCCCAGCACTCAGGAGGCAGAGGCAGGCGGATCTCTGTGAGTTCAAGGCCAGCCTGGTCTTCAAGAGCTAGTTCCAGGACAGGCTCCAAAGCTACAGAGAGACCCTGTCTCGAAAAAACAAAACAACAAAAAAAGTGTCTCTGCATTGCCAGTCCTGGAGGTGCACACCTTTAATCTCAGCGCTCAGGATGCAGAGGCAGGGGAATCTCTGTGAGTTTGAGGCCAGCCTGGTCTACAGAATGAGTGACAGCCAAAGATACACAGAGAAAGCCTGTCTTGACAATTAAACATCAAGTGCTGAGGTTAGAAGCTCCTCTGACTGAGGCTGAGCATATCAGCACAAGTTTCTGTACATACATGTTAGTTGGCGAGGGAAGTTTTTAAACTTAGTTTGGAGATACTTTTCTTATTTTGTTGCTTTTGTTTTAATCTTGTTTTTGTATTGTTGAGATAAGGTCTCCTGTAAGCCACGCTGGCCTTGAACTCCTGGCCTTCTATTCCTAAGTGCTAGGAATATTTCTGCTTTCCTGATTTCTAACTGCTACGCACATCCTATTGCAATCACCCTCTTATTTCCTATCTCATGGAACATTCTGTGCTTTGCTCTTTATGAAGGCAAAGTGCAGATTGAATTCTGCTTAGACCTTTGGAACACAACAAGAGATGATCATCATAATAGTCTTCAGGTGAAACTATATTCATCTTTCCCTCACCCCCTGGGACAGTTTAGGGTCTCACTCTGTAGCCCAGGCTAGTCTTGAACTGTAGACAGCTTCTAGCCTCCCAAGTGTTAGGATTACAAACATGAGTTAAATGACCCCCCTCCCCATTTTTTTAGTTAGCATTCAAAGTAATGGGTTTCATTGCAACATGTTCATATATATGTATACATAAATACTTTATTCTTATTTTCCTTTTTTAAAAAAAATTTAACTATTTTATATGCATTGATTTGAAGGCGTCAGATCCCCTGGAACTGGAGTTACAGTTGTGAGCTGCTGTGTGGGTGCTGGGAATTGAACCTGGCTCCTCTGGAAGAGCAGTCAGTGCTCTTAACCGCTGAGCCATCTCTACAGCCCCCTTTATTTTCCTTTTACTAGTATTCCGTATCAACCCTGCTATGAAATAAGTTCTTGATAATGCAGCTCTGGCTGGCCTGAAACTTATTATGTAGACCAGGCTGGCCTTGAACTCACAGCAGTCCTTCTGCCTGCAGCTTCACAAGTACATGGATTATATGCATAAGCCAACGTGCTTGGTTCATAGTTAGCTTTATAGCCTGAAACTTTGTGTTAGTTCTTGGCCAGTTGTCTTTGCCAAGGCTTCACATGGCCTTCTATAAGGTAAGGGTGGAGAAATGGATTCAGGTCTCTGTGGGGCAAAGGGAATTACCACTTGGTCTTTCATAGTTTCTTTGACATTTTTGGAAGCAGAAATATAGATCTGCTAAAACATTCAGTGTTTGTTTTTGTGAGTTTCTTAAACTTTAAGGACATTGACTTTTTATTAGAGCTTTTAATTTTGTGGTTTTCCCACATTTTGCAATGCAGGCTGTCCTGGAACCACTAGGTTGCCCACATTGGCCTCACACTCGCAGCAGTCTTTCTGCCTCAGCCTGCCGTGCTGGGTACAGGTGTGAGTCAGCACATTGTTTAGGCTTTAGAAAGAGAGGCTCCTTGCTATGTATCTCAGGCTATTCTAGAACTTGTTATATAGCCTAGATTGGTTTCATACTATGTGCTTGGATTACAGGTGTGCACCATTATATCTGACTTTATTGTTTAGGAAGTGGAGACTCACTGTGTTGCTTTGGCTGCCCCAAAGTAATTTCAAGCCATCCTCATGCTTCAGTCTCTTGAGAAGCTGGGATCTATGGGCATATGCTACCAAGCCTGGCTTAGATACTGACTATTAATTGTGTTTTTGTTACTAAATGTATGTGTCTGTGAATGTGTGTGCTCACACTCCAGTACCACAGCTCACATGTAGAGGCCAGAGAACAACTTAGAGACATTAGTTCTTTCCTCCTCCTGTGTGGGTCCTGGGTATCAAACGCAGGTTTGGTAGGAAGTGCCTTTACCCATCTCACTAAGCATGAGCCAGGCATAGTGGTTATGTTTACTAGTTTTATGTTAACCTGATACAATCTAGAGTCATTTTGGAACAGGGTACCTCAGTTGAGAATATGCTCCTACCAGAATGACCTGTGGAGCATTTTCTTGATTGATGATTGATGTGGGTTGGCCCAGCTCACTGTAGGTGGGGCCATCCCTGGACTGGTGGTCCTGGGTCCTGTAAGAAAGCAGGCTGAGCGAGCTGTGAGGACTAAGTAACCAGGTAAACAGGATTCCTCTTTTGCCTCTGCATCAGCTCCTGCTGCCAGTTTTTGGCCCTCTTTGAGTTGATGGACTGTGATTCAAAACTATACTTGAAATAAACCTTTTTCTTCCCAAGTTGCTTTTGGTTATGGTATTTTATCAAAGCAATAGAAACCCTAAGATAGTGGCTAATACCTTTCATACCTGCAATTGGGAGTCAGAGGCTAGGTGGATTTCTGTGAGGCCAGCATAGTTTACATATTGAGTTCCAGACCAGGCGGGGATACACGTTTAGGCCCTTTCTCAAAACAAAACAAAGCAAAACCCAAGTCTGAATATGACCATTAGAGTGTCCTGAGTGAGTTTTTTAGCTGTAAGGGTCAAGTCTTCCTCATCTATGAAATTGAGATGAAGATGAGATCCTTTTTGTTTTTGGCAAGCCCTAGGGCTAGTTAGGCAGAGATAGAAGTGGTCTATAACAGAAATACTAGTTTATTTGTTTTGAGACTGGATGTAGCCCTAGCTGTCCTGGAACTCACTAGAGAGACCAAGTTGGTCTTGAACCTGCATTGATTCCCTTAACCCTGCCTCCTGAGTTGAGTACTGGATTATGCCAGTTGACAGAAGTAGTTTTAAGGGCCAGAGTGCTGGTATTCACAAAGAACTCTGGGAGTTTTAAGAAGAATCAGATGTCATGATCTAGTATATGCTGTAGAGGAGAGGGTACATTGTCAGTTGGCACTCAAGCAAGGGTCCCATTTGACAGACACATGGAGCTACACATTTCAGAGAGTAGGCATACTTTGCAATCTGTCTCAGTGAGTTGCCAGATACAAGATGAGGCAGCAGCTCCCCCAGATGGCGTCCCACATGCTTCCAGGAAAACCAGAAGGTGGCTTGCTTTGACAGACAGGCAAATCTTTCTCACTAAGCAGGCTGTTGTTTCCCTTCCTCCCTTCTCTGTTGTAGAGTTTGCTTTATCTCTTCTGGAAGGCAGTCCTGATGATCGCGGCTTTCTGTCTTATGTGTGTATTAGTGTCCTTGTGTTTCTTCTTATGTGCACACATATCATGTTGTACCTGTGTGGTGTGTGTCCTTCTGCATTTAGATGTGTCGGTGTCTATAACAAAAAGTGGAGGACGAAGAGCAAACACTGCGATAGAGAACCCAGATCACAGGTCTGAAAGGTTAGGGCAGTATGTACAGCCTGAGGTAAAATTGAAGCCCCAAGGTTGCTGATAATGTAAGAAAAATTTGGGCTCTACCAAGTTGTAGGCAGATTGCTAGGGTCACCTGGCAGCCGGGAGTGGTGAGCCAACACAAAGGAAAAAACCCTGTTTTAGGTATTAACCCTGATTTTGTTTCTTCCTGTCATAAAACTGCTAGCTAGCTCACAAGCCCTGCTTCCCTTTAGATCTAACTGGTTTTTGCCTGTTTGTGTTTTATGCAGGTCTCTCTGCACATTTGTGTCTATATCATGTGCAGTGTTAGCCACAAGTATTAGAAAGAATTGGCTTCCCATGTAATGTCTGCTTCACTTGAGGGTTAGTGACCCTTTCTGCTTTTGTTTTGCTCTCTCCTCACTTCCTCACTCTCCTGTCTTTCCCTCCAAATATTTAGTATCTGCTCTCTGCTGGATTTTGGATGTACAAAGACCAGGAACGCAGACAGATTTCCTTCCTGTGAAGATTTTATTGATTATTGATGGGCATGGGAGCACAGGCCTGCAATTTCAGCATTTGGAAGTTGAAATTGCAGTGTCAGGAATTTGAGGCTACTTTCAGCTACATAGTGAACTCCAGACCAGGTTTTGTGATGAGAGATTGAGGCCTGTGAGATGAATCAGCAGGTAAAGGCATTTGTTGCCAAGCCTGATGACCTTAGTTTGATCCCTGGGTGGAAAGATGGTGGAAAGAATGAACTAACCTTCACAAGTTGTTTTCTGACCTCCATAGCATGTTGTGGTACAAGGATGTATGTACTTGCGCGCGCGTGCACACACACACACATATCATGCACACAAAATAAATAAGTAAATAAAGTATAATAAAAGTTCATTTACATAAGCAGATGTTTTGGGACTAGAGAAGAAGGGAAATTTGGTGAGTCTTAAATGAAGGTAGGAAGCCAAAAACATGGCCAATTTGGGAGACAAGAACAGGAAGGTGTCTAGAGAAGTTTCTTTGCCCCTCAGTTAGGGACATCAATAGTAGATATCTTCAGTGAGTGGTATGAAGCTCAAAAATGATACATGAGGTATAAAGGATTCTTTGTGGATCGGAGCCATGCACACAGTGCAGTTGTAGTGTTACCCGATTTCTGTTTGTTTCCCTTCAGTGCCCAGTAGCCATAGGCCTTCTATGTGCAGGGCCATATAGCCATGCACCTCAAATTTGCTATTCTGATTCTACCACTTCTACCTCCCAAGTGCTGGGGTTTACAGGTGTGTGCCTTTAGCTGGTCCAGCATTGTCTCATATGTTTCTTTACTTTAACCATGGATTATGGTTTGCATGTGAAGCATTCTTCCAAAACATACAGAAGGCTCAGTTTTAGTAGTAGTGTTGCTGAAGAGAGTTGGTTGATGAGGGGAGGCTACTTTATCCCTGGGCTTAACCCGTTGAGTTAATAGCTGAATGGAAAGGGGGGGGGCTGAGTTGGAAGAAGGAAGTCATTAAGGACCTGCCTTTGAAGGTTGTCCCTAAGACCTGCCCTCTCTTCTCTGTTTCCTGACCACCATGTGATGAGTAGCTTTTCCTCCTCTTTCTGCTGTGATGCTTCTACCTTGCCAGAGGCTCAAAAACAGTGGATCCAGTTGACCATAGATTAAACTCCTGAAACCAGGAGCCAAAATAAATCTTTCCTACCTTAGACTGTTTTCAAGTAAGTGTAACAGCAATGAGACGGTGATTAACATACATGATTTCCTCTAGTGTTTGAATGTATTTATAATGGTTATGGTATTATTTCTATTACATTTGACATCTGGTCACTCTTTAAGGGAGTTTTGTTACTTCATTTTTTCTGTTGTGTGGTCATACTTTTCTAGTCATATGTCATAGGGTCTTTTTGAAAGGACACATGATAGCAACTTTGACTACTATACCAACCTCTCTGGGGCTTCTTATTTCCTTGTTTAATGACTGGCTAGATTATTTTTTAGTAGTCTTTTCTACATGCTCCCTGATTTCACTCCTTAGAAAGTATAGCCTTACACATGTACACAAACATTTTAGGGTGATAATAGTTGTGGCAGAGCTGTCTTTGACATCTCTTTCCCTGCCACATCCAGTTTTTTAAGTTCCATCAATTGTAATCTTATGGCTCTCTTATATAGTTGGGTTTTTTTTTTAATTCTTTGGGGAGCCTGCCATCCACCTCCCAAATAAATACACCAAGGCTCATTCTTACTTATGAATGCCTAGCCTTGACTTGTTTTGTTTCTAGCTGCTTTTCTTAACTTAAATTATCCCATCTATCTTTGGCCTCTGGGCTTTTACCTTTCTATAGTCTATATATTTCTTTCCTTCTTACTCCGTGGCTAGCTGTATAATTAGGTGGCTGGTGTCCTCTCTTCTTCTCCTTTTCTTGCTCCTCCTCTTCTCATTCTTCCTCTTATTTATTCTCTCTGCCTGCCAGCCCAACCTATTTCTTTCTCCTGCCTAGTTATTGGCCATTCAGCTCTTTATTAGACCAATCAAGTGTTTTAGACAGATAAAGTAACTCAGCTTTACAGAGTTAAAAAATAAAACATAAAAGAATGCAACACGCCTTTGTATCATTAAGTATCCCACAGCATAAAGGAATATAACACATCTTTAACTAATATTCTACAACACTTTTATTTTCAACAGTGCCTTGGGGCATAAATTACTTAACAGGATGATATTATCAGAGGTCCTTTAAAGGAATAGTTTCTGAGGTCATTGTTTGAGATTTGTATTTACCACTGGAAAAGTTCTTTCCAGCTGCGTTTTTTTAAAAAAGATTTATTTATTTATTATGTATACAGCATTCTGTCTGCATGTATGGCTCCAGGCCAGAAGAAGGCACCAGATCTCATTACAGATGGTTGTGAGCCACCATGTGGTTGCTGGGAATTGAACTTGGGACCTCTGGAAGAGTAGCCCCTCCAATTGCTTTTTCTCCAGTTCTCCCCATGAAATTCTCTGATCTATAATTTGTCTCGCTCAAGTAAGTTTCATTTTCTCTTGTTTCAACTATTTGATTTCAACTGTGTTACAAAAACATTAAATGAAAAATTCTATAAATAAACAACTTATAAACTTTTATAATATGTATATATTGGTGTCAGGATTGAACCCAGGGCCTTGTGTATGAATGCAGGTGTTCTACCACTGAGCCATGTCCATTGCCCCTATAATTTTAAAATTAGGAACTAGCCTGTGAAGAATATTGAAAGCCAATGCTTTCACTTACCCCAGGTGTGAATTCTTTTGTTCATAGTATCCTTGCTACATATGTGATATCCATCTGTTAGTTAGTGTCTGGATTGTCGGGTACATCAAGTGGTATTGTAGCACTGTGCTCAAGTATCTTTTGTTTTACTTAATAAAAGCCCTAAATGGAAAGAGTAGCAATGCTGGCAAATTGGACACACCAAAGAGAAGAAATAAAGTGATTCCTTGTAAGAGAAAAGGCAAAAGTTTCATTTAATGAGAAAAGGGGGGAAAAGTATGCTGAAGTAAGAATCAACCTATCTGTAATAAATATATGTTAATTTTGCAATTATACCTCAAACTACAAAAGTTATGATCACAATGCCTCATGTTAAAATGGAGAAAACATTAAATTTATCATTGGTATATTTATATAGGAAAAATGTACTCCATAGGGTTTGGTACTATCCACCATTTAACGTGTGTGTGTGTGTGTGTGTGTAGCTTGGAATACATTCCTTGTAGATAAGAGTGACTATTCTTGTCTTCACAAACACCACCAGTATTTCTACAGATACCTTTTACCACAGTTTATACTCACTACATGGCATCTTTAGTCTTGAACTTACAGAGATTTAAAGCCCGATTTACTTCCAGGCAATGCCTTTGAGCTGAGATTCTAGAACTAAAGTTGAGTCATGCTTTTCTTTAGATAATATTCTCTCTTTAGGGGTTGCGCACTTAGCAGAGAGAACCTCAGGTCTCCTTGGTTTGTCTGCTCAAAGCATAATTGTCATCTTATTAGTTATAGAAATGATAGTTGAAGTCCATGATAGTATCCTCATTCGCACTGCATCATGTCCATATGAGGGCTGAGTAGAAGACTGGCCTACCTGATGGCCACACTCAGTTCTTGACACCAGCCACAGGTAGCTGGTAGCAAGATGAGAATTGTTGGTGTCCTCTCTTCCAGGATCCAGCTAGACATCTAGGGGAAAAGTAACCCTGTGTACTTACCTTCACCATTCTGGAACAGAATTTCTGTCTCGGTGAATGCATGTGGGCAGAGTCAGTGAGTAGCAGGGTCAAAGACTGCTACACTTTTGGCTTCTTATTGAATTTTGGAAGATTTTCTTGAACATATGTATTTCTTTATTTGCTTTATTCCCTTAGAGCTTTTGAAAAATATTCTTCTCAGTTTTTCCTTTTATTGAACATAGATTTTTTAACATATAATATATCCTGATTATAATTTCCCTCCTTCTCCTCCTCTCAGTTCTTCCCCTCCTCCCCTTCTATCAGGATCCACTTGCTTTCTGATCTCATTAATAAAATAGAGTGACATAAAACAAAGACCTAGCACATTAGAACTGAGCAAAACAAACAAACAGAAAGAAAGAGTCCAAGAGAAGGCTTAAGAAACAGAGACCCACTCATTTGCACATTCGGGAATCCCATAAAAACACTAAACTGGGAGCCATATTATATACATAAAGGACCTATAGGTTAAAAAAAGAAAGAAGGAAAAATATATAAATAAAATTTTAAGGGCCGTAGAAATGGCTCAGAGGTTAAGAGCACTGGCTGCTCTTCCAGAAGTTCAATTCCCAGCAACCACATGGTGGCTCACAACCATCTGTAATGAGATCTGGTGCCCTCTTCTGGCATGTGGGCATACACGCAGGCAGAACACTGTATACATAATAAATAAATAAATATTTAAAAAAGTTTTTAAGAAAGTAATAATATAAAAAGAAAGGAAGAGCCCTGATGCAACATTATGAGACAAGGACCCTCCATTGATGCCATTGAGTTGATTTTCTGTTGGTCATCTACTGCTGAGCATGCAGCCTACCCTTAAGAGTAGTTTTTTGTTTGTTTGTTTTTGTTTTTCCTCCAGTGAGACTCTCTTGGAGGAAACTAAATTTTCATTTGCAAGTGATTATCTATTGGAGATTGCTTTGGGGTGAGGTGGGCGCATGTGTCCACTGCTTTCAACTCTAGGACCCCAACTGGTGCAGACCCACATGGGCCCTGTACATTCTGTTTCAGTCTCTGTGAATTCATATGTGTATGGATAAAGTTGACTTAGAGGGTCTTGTTTTCTTGGTGTCCTCCATCCCCTGTCTCTCACATTTCTTCTACTTTCTCATCTGTGGGGTTCCCTGATCCTTGAAGAGGTTGGAGACATTTGATGGAGACATCCCATTTAGGGCAGAGTGTTCCAAGGTCTCTAGCTCTCTAAATGTCTGGCTGTGGTCTCTGTATTTGTTCCCATCTTCTGTAGGAGGAAACTTCTCTGATTATGAGCAGGGATCTATGAGTATAGCAGAATGACTTTAGGAGTAATTTTATTAGTACGTAAAAAAAAAAAAGTAGTATTTGTTTTTATCCTAGGTCTCTGGGCTATCTAGTCTCGGGTTCTTGGTCACCCAAGCAGTGTCAGGTATACGTTCTGTCTCCTGGAGTAGGCTTTAAGTCAAATCAGATATTGATTGATTCCTCCCACAAGCTTTGTGCCACCATTGCCCTAGCATATCTTGCAGACAGGACATTATTGTAGATTAAAGAGTTTGTATTTACATTTCTTTTTTGGTAGCATTCAGAATATCTTCCTGTACCAAAGACACTAGAAAGTAGGAATAAAGGCTCTATGTAGGCACCAGCTCAACTTCTCCATGTTCAGTGAGTTGTACAGGTATTGCCTTTAGCAATGGGGACTTGCTATCAGTTTGTGAAGAGACAGTCTTTGCAACAGACTGGATTTCTGGGGATTCCCATGAGACCTCTTTGGCCAAGAACTCAATTGGATGCAACTCAGTCCTGATATTGGAAGCTTCATTTGGTGACAAGAGATGTCTAGTTGGGGCTCTGTCTCCCCATTATTTAGTGATTTCATTTAGATTGTCTTCATATATGTATAAATTTTAGGAAGCGCTGGGTGGTGGTGGCGCACGCCTTTAATCCCAGCACTCAGGAGGCAGAGGCAGGCAGATATCTGTGAGTTCGGGGTCAGCCTGGTCTACAAGAGCTAGTTTCCAGGACAGGCTCCAAAGCTACAGAGAAACCCTGTCTCGAAAAACCAAAAAAAAAAAAAAAAAAAAATTTTAGGAAGCTTCTACTGGATTAGGTTTGTATACCATCCCTCAAATAGCCCTCGTTTTTATCTGTCTCTCTCCATATGTCCTCCTTTGTCCTCCCCTCCCCCTTCCCACTTGATCCTCTTGTTCCCCCACCATCCATCCATAACTATTCTATTTTTTTTCTAACAAGATCTATCTGTTATGCCCTAGTCCCTTCCTCTGCACTTAGTC
This sequence comes from Ondatra zibethicus, assembly GCA_004026605.1. NCBI lineage: Eukaryota > Metazoa > Chordata > Mammalia > Rodentia > Cricetidae > Ondatra > Ondatra zibethicus. Next base: position 95,647 of record PVIU01004473.1, on the reverse strand, counting down.
TCTGTGGTTCTATGGATTGTAGCTTGGTTATCATTGTCTTAGCTAATATCACATATAAGGGAATACATAATGTATTTGTCTTTCTGGGTCTGGAAGACCTCACTTAGAATGATTTTTTTTTCTAGTTCCAACTATTCACTTTCAAATTTCATGACTTCATTCTAAAGTCTGAGTAATATTTCATTGTACGAATATACCACATTTATTTTTTTCTATCCATTCTTCTGTGGAGGAACATCTATGTTGTTTTTAATTTCTGGCTATTATGAATAGAGCATCAATGGACGTGGTTAAACAAATATCTTTGTGGTAACATGAAGCATCCTTTGGGTATATGCCCAAAAGTGATAGAACTGATTCTTGAGATAGATTGATTCCCATTTTCCTGAGGAACCGTTACACTGATTTCAATAGTAGCTGTACAAGTTTGCCCTTCCGCTAGCAGCGGATGAGTGTTCTCTGTACTCCACATTCTTGCCAGCATGAGCTGTCATTTGTGCTATTGGTCTTAGCCATTCTGGTGGATACAAGATGAAACTCAAAGTAATTTTGATTGGCATTTCCCTGATGGCTAAGGATGTTCAACATTTCTTTAAATGTTTCTCAGCCATTTGACTTTCCCTTTTTGAGAATTCTCTAGATCTGTACCCCATTTTTAATTGGGGTGTTTGTTTTCTTGATACCTAGTTTTTTTGAGTTCCTCATATGTTTGCGTATTAGCCCTCTATTGGATGTATAGTTGGTAAAAAAAAGTCTTTTCTCATTCTGTAGGCTGTCTCTTTGTCCAAATGATGGTATCTTTTGCTATGCAGAAGCTTCTTAGTTTCATAAGGTCCCATTTATTAATTTGGATCTTAGTGCCTGTGCTAATGATGATCTGTGCCAACGAGTTTAAGACTATCCCCCACTTTCTTTTCTATCAGGTGCAGTGTATTTAGTTTTATGTTGAAGTCTTTGATATGGAGTTGAGTTTTGTGCAGGGTAACAAATGTGGTTCCATTTGCATTCTTCTACATATAGATATCCAGTTTGACCAGCACATTTGTTGAGGATGTCATCTTTTTTTCCAGTGTGTATTTCTGACTTTATAAAAACTCGGGTGTTCATGAGTATGTGGATTTATGTTTGGGTCTTCAATTCTTTTTCATTGATTGACATGTCTGTTTTTCTGCCAACACCATGTGGTTTGTATTACTATAGCTCTGTAATACAACTTGAAATTGGGGATGGTGAGACTTCCAGCAGTTCTTCTATTATTCAGAATCATTTTAGCTGTCCTAGGTCTTTTCTGTTTCCATATGAAGCTGAAGATTGCCCTTTCAAATTCTGTGAAGAATTGTTCTGGAGTATTGATGGATATTGCATTGACTCCGTAGATTCCTTTGGTAGATGGCCATTTTTACTATATTAATTCTTTCAATTCGTAAACATGGGAGATCTTTCTATCTTCTGATATCTTCTTCAATTTCTTTCTTCCATGTCTTAAGGTTTTTATTATGTAACTCTTCCACTTGTTCGGTTAGAGTTACCCCAAGATATTTTATATTATTTTAGGCTATTGTGAAAGGTGTTTCCATGATTTATTTCTCAGTCTGTTTGTCATTTATAAATAAGAGGGCTACTGCTTTATGTTAGTTAATTTTTTGTATCCAGCTGCTTTGCTGAATGTGTTTATCAGCTGAAGGACTTTTCTGGTAGAATTTTCAGGATCACTTACGTATATTATCACATCATCTGCAAATAAAGATACTTTGACTTCTTCCTTTCCAGTTTGTATTTCCTTGATCTTTTTCAGTTGTCTTATTGCTCTAAGATTTCAAGTACTATAGTGAATAGGTGTTGAGTGGACAACCTTGTCTTGTTCCTGATTTTAGTGGAATTGCTTTGAGTGTCTCTTCATTTAAGTTGATGTTGGCTTTGGGCTTGATGTCAACTGCCTTCATTATGTTGAAGTATGTCCCTTGTATCCCTAACCTCTCCAGGACTTTCATCATGAAGGGGTGTTGGATTTTGTCAAAGGCCTTTTCTGCATCTAATGAGATGATCATGTGGTTTTTTTTCTCTTTTAGTTTGTTTATGTGGTGAATTATATTTATTGATATAAATATAAAACTATCCCTGCATCTCTGGAATGAAGTCTGTTTGATCATGGTGGATCATCTTTATGTTCTTGGGTTTGTTTTGCGAGTATTTTATTGAGAATTTTTGCATCTAAATTCATAAGGATATTGGTTTGTAATTCTCTTTGTTTGTTGGGTTGTTGTGTGGTTTGGTTATCAGAGTAACTGTGGCCTCATAAAATGAATTGGGCAGTGTTCCTTCTGTTTCTATTTTGTAAACACTTGAGGAGTATTGGCATTAACTCTTCTTTAAGAGTGGTGTAGTTCTGCACTAAAACCATCTGCCCCTGGGCCTGGACCTGGGCCTTTTTGTTGTTGTTGGGAAACTTACTGACTGCTTCTATTTCACTAGGGGTTACGGGTCTGTTTTATTGTTTATCTGGGCTTACTTTAACTTTGGAAGAGGTATGTATCAATTATCCATTTCTTTTAGATTAGATCGAAATTTTAAATTAGATAGAAAATTATCTATTTCCTTTAGATTTTCCAATTTGGTTAAGTATAAGTTTTTAAAATATGTCCTTATTATCTGTGTTTCCTCAGTGTTGTTAAATTCCCCCTTTTAAATTCTAATTTTGTTAATTTTAATATTTTCTCTGCCTTTTAGTTAATTTGGATAAGGAATTGTCAATATTACTGATTTTTCTCAAAGAACCAAATCTTTGTTTCACTGATTCTTTGTATTTTTTCGTTTCTATTTTATTGACTTCAGCCCTAAGTTTGATTATATCTTGCTGTGTACTTCTTTTGGGTATTTCTTCCTTTTTCTAGAGCTTTCAGGTGTACTTTTAAGTTACAAGTATGAGATCTCCCCAATTTTTAAAAATTAATTAATTTTTAAAAAATGATCTTTTGTCATTTCACACACCAATCCCACTTCCCACTTCCTCCCCTCCTCCCGCTCTCCCCACCTGCTCCTCCTCCATCCACTACTCAGAGAGGGTAAGGCTTCCCATGGGGAGTCAACAAAGTCTGGCACATCACTTTGAGGCAGGATCAAGGCCCTCCCCCCTATATCTAGGCTGAGCAAGGTATCCCTCCAAAGAAAATGGGTTCCAAAAAGTCAGTTCAAGCATTAGAGATAAATCCTGGTCCCTTTGTTAGTGACTCCACAGACTGTCCAAGCCTCACAACTGTCCCCCACATTCAGTGGGCCTAGTTTGGTCCTGTGTTGGTTTCACCACTATCAGTCCAGAGTCAGTGAGCTCTCACTAGCTCAAGTCAGGAGTTTCTGTGGAATACCCATTATGGTCTTGACTATTTTGCTCATATTATTGCTCCTCTGTCTCTTTCCGACTGGTTTCTGGAAGCTCAGCCCAGTGCTTAGTTGTGGATCTCTGCATCTGCTTCCATCAGCTGTTGGATGAAGTTCTGTGATGACAATTAAGGTCAGTCTGACTACAGGGGAAGGCCAGTTCAGGCACGTTCTCCTCTATTGCTTAGGGTCTTAGTGGATTCCTGGGAATTTCCCTAGTGTCAGGTTCCATGCTAGCCCCATAATGGCTCCCACAATCAAGATATGTGTTTCCTTGCTCTCCTTCTCTGTCCTTCCCCCATCTCAACCCCCCCATTCCCTCATGTTCTCCTTCTCTCTCCACTCCTCCCCTCCTTCTTCCTTTCTGCCGTCCACCCATGCTCCCAATTTTCTCACGAGATTTCCCCAATTTTTTAATGTAGGCACTTAGTGCTTATGAACTTGCACTTCTGTGTGAGGTGAAAATCGACAATTAGCCTATCTGCTCTCCTGGTCTGCATGGCCTGTGGGTTCCCAGAGAGTGTCTTCTTCATTTCTACTGGAGACCTTGTCCATTTAGCTTTTCATGGTATCAAGCTACAAGTGCCTTCAATCCCAGCAGTTTTTGTAAATATCCTTTTTTTTCCATTCAGGCATTTGCCAAACTGATGCAGTTTAGCTTCTAAGATCAAAGGAGATTGGGTGTGTTCATGGTGGTATGGGCATAGACTGCAAATACCCTTTCTGATGCATTTGGTCCTGTGCTGTACATTCATCCTATTGATACCAATTAAGAAAATGTTCTTTTCTCTCTGAGGAAAATTATTCTAATTAGTCATCTATTTCTGTCCTTCTGTCATAAAACAAAGGTCACCAACCTGTAGTCCTTGACTGTTTTGGATACTTTGGTCCTAATAGTTTGCAAGACTGGAGATGTTAGAGTAATCCTGTCTTTGCTGTTCTGTCCCAGTGCCTGGAAAGCTGTAACCTTAGATGTTGACTTTAGGATTCAACCTGTATCATGTACTTAATGTTATGTTACAGCATCAAGGATGATTTCATGATAATGGCTGCCTTTATTTTCAACCTCAGATGTATTCTCTGTACTTTTATATGTGTCAGGTCCCATACTTGTAGGTAGGGTTTAAGGAGCGAAATTCGTTATTCATTTAAGTATTCTAGGGAATTTACAAGGTAAGTGAATAAAAAGATAAATAATAAATATAGTTTCTAGTTTTGATTTGTTTAGGGCAAGTAGGAAGGGCTAATTAAGTAGTAATTATAGTGTTGTGGGAGCCCTGTCATAGATGTGTACTTGATAACTATTATAGTGTTGTGGGAGCACTGTCATAGATGTGCACTTGATAACTGAGGGACAAATAGCTGAGGGCGCTCAGTTAATTTATCTACAAGTGTGGAAACTGCACAGAGGCAGTGATTTTAATAGCATAACACCTTTCATATGGAGCATGCTGTGGAAAGGCTTGGAGCTATAAAAGTTGATGACATACTCAAGGGCCTGAAATGGCTTGATATTTCTAAAGGGGGATTAGTTGCTCTTTGTGGAAATAGCTGGGAAGTAAATATTTTAGGGTTTACTAACCATAAAGATTCTGTAGCAACTACTTACTTTTGTTTTGTTTGAGGTAGTGTCTCACTTGGTAGTCCTGACTATTCCAAAACTTGTTATGTAGACCAGGCTGACTTTGATCTCATAGAGATCTGCCTGCCTCTGCTCCTGAGTTCTGGAATTAAAGGCACACGCCACCACACCTGGTTTCAGTTCTACTTTTGTAGTATGAAATTAGCTATGGATACTGTGTCAGTGAATTAGCTGGACAGTATCCTGGTTATGTTCTACATCGTGGGGCTGGGGTTGGCTCAGCTGTTAGTGGCATGCTTGCCTAGCATGCACAAGCTCTTGGTTTGATCTCTAGCATCACATGTACTGGGCATGGTGCTAGTAAATGCTTGTAATCCCAGTACTCTGGAGGTAGAATCAGGTAGATCAGAAATTTAAGATCATCCTTGGCTATATTTGAAGCCAGCCTAGGATACATACTAAAACAAACAGACAAACCCCAAAAGAAAAAAAATGATGTGTAAATTAAAAGATTGTACACTTGATTTGACTTATTATAGTGTCATGACCCCTGGCCTGGTGGGGGTGCAGAGTGTGAAGGAATGTCAATGAAACCAGGGCTTTATCTTAGATAATTAGGAGCCATGGGATTTTAGGTAGAGGTATTGTTCTAGTTAGACTTGTATTTCATAAAGATCATTCTTTCTAGTGGGTTTTGCTTTGTTTTAAGACAGGATCTTCTTTAGACTAGGATGACTTCTAACTTGAAATGCTGATCCTGACATCCGAAGTATTGAGATTATATTTGTGCACCACTGTGGGGTCCCTTTTTTCTTGTGGTCTTTTTGCCACCAGTCCATGAGGACGAAGGGGTAGAAGCAACAACAGAGCCTTGGACAGCCTGCTAGCACAGCAAAAGTAGCCTTCCAGGAGATAGCTTTAGTGAGACAGCTCAACTTTATTCCAGAGTGAGGGATATATAGGATTGGGGTGGTAGCTAGGGCAAACTCTAATTTGCATTAGGTGGCCCTCTCCTCTTATATAGCTGGATTAGTGGCAGCATGGGCTTATGAAAATAGCTAGAGCGTGTTACTTAATTACCATGTGGACCTCAGGGAAAGAGCATTTGCAGGGAACTGTATCAAGGGTCATCCTTGAGATAGAATCGGGGTACCTAGAGACATCTCCAGATAAAGCTAGGTAGAGAGCAGGAAGCCCCCTTTGGGGGGAGTCCTCCATGTTGTGCCAAGCCCAGGGAGAGCTGCCAAGCAATGTTAGATTGCAACCTTTGACCAACAGGGTCTCCCAACAAATATTCAGATTATATTTGTGCGCCACTGTACCTCTCTTCATTCTGGTATTTAGACCTAGATATATAAAGATGAGTAACAAATGACTATTTTTCCTGGTCAGTGGTGGTACATGCCTTTAATTCCACCACTCAGGAGGTAGAGGCAGGCAGATCTCTGTGAGTTAATGGACAGCCTTGTTTACAGAGCTAGTTCCAGGACATCTAGGGCTGTTAAACAGAGAAATCCTGTCTCGCAAACCAAAAAAGCAAAAAAAGAAAAAAAGACTGTCCTCTCCTAACCTTTTAGCAATAGCTGGGTGAATGTCACTGAGGACAGTTATTTCACCTCTGAAACATTCCTGTCCTAGTGCTTGGTATAAATGGCACCTGGAGCTATGACAGCTAAGATGAAAGTTCATAAGCTCAATGTTGTGGCACTTTTGTAATTCTAGTACTGAGGATGCTGAAACAGTAGGGTCTCATGTTTGTGGCTGCCCTGCACTACACACACACACACACACACACACACACACACACTTACACACACTTCCCTGCATTGAAAAACAAATAAACAACAAACTAGACATGGGGGTACATGCCTGTAATCTCAACATTTGGAGGTGAAGGCAAGAAGATCAGGAGTTCAAGGGTAGTCTCAAAATACAAAAAACAAAAACAGAAAAGTGAATTACTGATAGATGTTTAAGATACAAAGAAGAGCTAAGAAACATGTTTTTTATTATTAAATTTATTTTCAGTATGCAAGGTCAGTTTAATACTTGAAATCAATTATTGTAACTACTATTTTGCTAATATTTGCCTGTTTTATGTTTTATTGCATTGTTTTTATGTTTAAAGCATTTATTACAGCTTACATATGTTATTAGATGTGTAATTGCATCACTCTGATAGTGACAGCCTTACACAACCAAGTGTACGAAGTGGAAAACCACAGTTTTATAAGATTATTTTGTGAAACATGGGTTTTTAATGTTTCGAGGAAGATGCTTTAGAGATGCTGTTTGGTTTGTGAAACATAGCAGACGTGTAGTGAGGGTCAAAGCTGAATGCAGAGGAAGGAGACAGTGGCCCTGGGGCCTGGAGAGCTGCTCAGACCCTGAAGATGAGCCGCTCTGCTGGCTCTAAGTCCTGCCCTGAGGAGGCTGGGCCTGTGCTGAGGGGACCTAGAGCTGCACCTCCTCCTTCTCTCCTGCCACCCACAGGACCCACTACTGCTTGGATCAGCTTTGTACTACCTCATGGAGCTAAATATACCTAGTGACAGCTGGTGCTTTGGCACTTAGGCAAGCTACTGGGCTGTCATTCTAGCCAATGCTACATTCCCCATGGTAAGACAAAACTTCCTTGGACCTTCTTAAGCGAGGAGCTCCTTGTTCTGAGCTTGAAACAGTAAATCCTTGTTTTGAGAGCCAGAAAAGTAGCCTGATTTTTGTTGTTGCTTTTTATTGCTTCTAAATATTGTTCTAATTAAGACCTCAACTATTTGCTGGATATACAACAATATTTAGAGTAAAATATGGTTAATGCTTATCTAAAATATAGTGGGAATTGGAGTTCTAGTTTAATATAATATTCTTATCTCAGTATTGTAGTATATGCTTGTAATCCTAGCATGCAAGAGGCAAAGGCATGAGAATTGCTGCAAGTTTGAGACCAGTCTTGTCTACATATTGAGAAGAAAGAAAAAGAAAAAAACTACTTTTTTAAAAGATGGACTCATGTATAGCCCAGGATGGTCTCAGACTTATATATGTAGCCAAAGATAACCTTGAATATCTGATCCTCCTCTTAACTCCCAAGTACTGGGATTACAGGTATACATTACTATGCCTGGCTAAAGAAAAAAATGTATGTTTCTGTTTATGACTGGATAACTGGGAACTTCTGCCAGGGGACATATGGTTTTGAAGGGAAGATGATACGTAACAACTCTGATAGGAATATACATTGGAGCTGTGGGAGCATAAAAGGTCATCTTTGATCAAGATGTTTCTGTTTTCTGTATTTACCTACTTCTGAGTTATGCTTTAAAGCTTAGAAGTGCTTTTGTGTACACTAGAAACATTTAACTCTGTGCCTCTGTGGGGTTGAGAATCTCATGCCTGAGCAATGCCACATAGAATGTGAGTGACGGAGCACATGCTCTTCAGAAGGGGGCCTGCTATCTTGTTGCACATGCATGTGAACCCAGGAGTGGAGCCAGGAGGGCGAGGCTTGAACCTTTCATTAGCTCCTTAAACACCAACTCTCCAGCCTCCAGGTTCCCTTTCTACTTAGATATGAGCAATTGATATTTTCCTCAATTTTAAGTAAAACATGAAGAAAGTCATCTTCATTACCTTCTACATTTCAGGCTAGAGTATATATTATATTATAATGTTATTATATTAATTATATAGCATATATTGCTCTTCCAGAGGACTTGAATTGTCCAGCTCCAGGTTTACCATGTGCACAAATAAACAGAGACATAAATCTAAAAATTGCATTTGAAATAGAACAGTTTACATAAAACTTCATCAGTTTCCATTCTTCTTTTTGTTTCCCTCCCTCCCTCCTTCCTTCTTCCCTCTTTCCTTCTTTCCTTCCTTTCTTTTTCCCCAATACAAGGCTTCTCTGTATAACCCTGGCTATCCTGGAACTTGCTCTGTAGACTAGACTGGCCTTGAACTCAGAGATCCACCTGCCTCTGCCTTCCAAGTGTTGGGATAAAGGTGTGTACCACCATGTCAGGCCCCATTCTCCTTTCTACTTAAGTAACTAGGTACCCCCCCACCCCCACCCCAGACCAGGTATCACTGTAGACCTGGCTGGCCTGGAACTGTCTATATAGACTAGGCTATCCTCCAACTCACAGAAATCTGTCCTTGATGCTCCTTTTCTTTTAACATTTTTTCCTTTTAATATTATATCCTTATTTATTTATTTTTTTTGAGACAGGGTTTCTCCGTGTAGCCCTGACTGTCCTGGAACTTACTCTGTAGACCAGACTGGCCTCGAACTTGGAGATCTGAGATCCAACTGCCTCTGCCTCCTGAGTGCTGGAATTAAAGGCGTGTGCCACCATGCCTAGCCTAGCTTTTTTTCTTTTCTTTTGAGACATGGTTTTCCTTTCCTCTTTATTTCTTCCACTTTTTCCTCTCCTCCCTTACTCCTCTCCTCACCTAATTTAAAATAAAGGTAAAAAAATTTTTACAAAAAGAATTCAGAGTCATCCTCAGCTATATAGCAAGTTCCAGGTTAGTCTGGGCTACTTGAGACTTTGTCCTAAAACAAATAAACTAAGGAATTGTAGCTAATAGGACCATAGCTCATTTGGTAAAGTGCCTGCCATACAAGTGTGAGTACCTGAGTTTTGATTCCCAGCATCCATATAAAAGTTGAGCACTGCAGCATGTATCTGTACCTCCAGGCTGGTGTGGGTGGGCAGATGGCTACCTGGGCTCACTTAGCCAGTCTGCCTAGCCAAATTGATGATTTCTAGGTTCAGTCTCCAAAGGTAAGGTGAATGTTGATCTCTGACTTCTGCAAACATATGTACCCATATGTACATGTGTGCACGTAGATGCAGAAACATAATAAACATTTTTTCAAATGTCAACTCTTCTTTGTTCCCTCTTTTAGCTTCATTCACTGTCACTGTTTCTATAATTTAAAAAAGTACAAGGGAAAATTCTAGCATACCTATTTTTTTCCATATGAAAACATATAACAAAACAAAAAAATGTTCTCTTTGGCAATGGAGACATTCATATAATGCCTATATGTCAAAATGTATGGATAAGGAGTTTACTGCGTGCTTCACTGTGTGACACTCAGGGTATCACACTGAAGCGCCCATGACAAGATTTTCCCTTTCTTCCTTTTTTTCTTTCTCCTTTTTCTCTTAAATTTTATTTTGTTTTATTTTTTGGGGAAAGGTAGATGGGTGGGATCAGGAGGCATGATGTGAAAGGCACAAAGAATAAATAAAAAGAAAGTTACAAAAAAAGAATGTTACATGACTGAAGTTCATAAGTAATGCGTTGGGAAGGTGTATAGCTGGAGACAGATGACTTATGTGGAGATCTTGGTGGGCTGGTTCACAAGTATTTCCTGTGACTTGTATGCTTTTCCCTTGCAGTTTCTAAGGGAAGACCTCAATTACCATGATCCAACAGTGAAGCACAGCACCTTCCATGGTGAGGATAAGCTTATCAGCGTGGAGGACCTGTGGAAGGCATGGAAGGCATCTGAAGGTAACGGGCAGCCTGACTGTCAGCCCTAGTTGTCAGAGGTTAGAAAAGAGAGGAGGACATGAACAAAAAAATGCTTAACAAGGTGTGAATTGCTGAAATCATTCTGCGTACAGTCATGTGGTAAGACTGAGTTATGGTCATTATGCTGGGAAAGAGATTTGAAGTTGTCCTTCATCAGGATGTCTTGAACTCCAGCCTAACTCATCTATCCTCATACTGTCTCCCATAGAAATCTACTAGCTTCTCACGTCATCTCCAGAGAAAAGAAGCTTGCTGTTCTCTTGAGGTTGCCTGTTTTCTACTCCCTGCTGAGCCCCACCTCTTCTGAGTCCAGGTGATTCAGAGGTTGAGCAACAGTAAAGACGGGTCCATTTCTGATTCTATTCTCCCCCAAGAAAAAACTTGTATAGTTCTTCATCCTTGAATAAAACATTTTCAGCCTCTTTTTGATCTAGATTTCCTTTTTGTAAACATTTTTATAATATCTTTCTTAAGTCCCTGAATTGGTCACAGACTCACTCCCAAATGTGGTTTGATTCATACAGAGCTGAATTGCATTGCCAACTTCTGAGCTCTGAACCTTGGGCATGTGCTAGCACTGCCTAATTAAATTCTAGTGCCTTCAGTGGGCACAGTACTGACTCACGTTGAATTTATCAGTGAAAATTGTGGATCTTTCTATTAATAAAGCTCCTAAACCATGACTACCTTGTTTTTTCACCTCTAGAGCATTTTATTCTGAAATTTGAGGGAAAGAGTATGTTTAGCTTTATGAGACTCGATAGGGAAGAAGGTAGCAGGGTTTTAGCTTCATTTATCTCTGTGGCTGGAGTGTCCTTGGATCTCAACAACAATGGAAGCAGTGACTTGGCATGTAGTTCAGTTGGTGGGTAGCTTGCTTCACACGCACAAGGTCCTGAATTTGCTCCCCACCACTGGATAAATCAGCTGTGGTGGTTCACGTATATAATCTCAGCTCTTGGGAAGGAGAAGCAGCAGGATCAGAAATTCATTAGTGTCCTCACTAAATTCATGGGAAGCCTTGGATCTATGAAACCTAGTCGCTAAAATAGATTTTTAGCTAGATAGACAGACAGACAGATAAAAAAGATTGGCAACAGTCTTTTCCCAACGTCTTATAAAACATGTGTGTCCTAGTTCCTTTGTTGTTGTCAAAGCTTAGGGAGGAAAGGGTTCATTTGGCTTATAGCTTACAGTCCATTATCGGGAGAAGCCAAGGCAGAAACTCAAGTCAGGAACCTTGAGGCCGGAACTGAAGCGGAGGCCGTAAAGGAAGCTGCTTACCGACTTGCCTTTCATGGCTTGTTCAGCCCGCTTTCTTAAATCATTAAGGACCACCTGGTGCCCTGGGGTGGTACCACCATGAGCAGCCTGTGCTCATCAACCATTAATTAAAAAATGCCTCACAAACTTACCTACAGGTCGATCTAATGGAGACATTTTCTCATTTGAGGTTTCCTTAGCTTGTGCCAAGTTGGCCAAAAACAAGACAAAACAAAAAGTAAAGTAAAAAAACAAAAACAAAAAAACACCTGACTAATACAAGATGTTAAGAAAGGTTAAACTTGGGGCTGGAGAGATGGCTCAGAGGTTAAGAGCACTGGCTGCTCTTCCAGAGATCCCAAGTTCAATTCCCACCAACTACATGGTGGCTCTCAACCATCTGTAATGAGATCTGGTGCCCTTTTCTGGTGTGCAGACATACATGCAGATGGAGCACTCATACACATAAAATTCATAAATATTAAAAAAAGAAACTTGATTGACCCATGGGTTCAGAATTTTGAGACTGTCTCCCTGTGTTGCTCATGCTGGCCTCAGACTCTTGGATCTTCCTTTCTTAGCCTCTTAAGCTGTTGCAACTATAGGAACCTGACACTGTTTGTAATTTTTCTGGTTTTTAGATGAGAAAACTTAGGACTGGGCTTATAAAATCATGTGTTCACTGTCATGCATTTAGGAGAGCCAGAACTAGATGTAAATCTTCTGACCTTTGTAGACCAATGCATTTCCTTGTCATCTGATGGCAGAAAATACTACTTTTAATAGAACGAGGCTGTTTTTATTTGTATTCAAATTCTTACCTAGGACTGTAGAATTTTATACCCGAGAAGGAACATGTGTAAATAGGCAGAGAGTATTAGATTCACTAGATTTGCAGCAGGGAATGGAGTCTAATCCTAATTCTGCAGTGGGGTGAAAAGGGAGTTGCTGCTACTTAACTGTTTTATCAGTTTGGAGAAAGCATGTAAAGAAGCATGGAGGAGAAAGCCTTCTGGAAGTCTTTAGAAGCGAAGACCCCACCCCTAAACTCCACACCCTGCTCATGTGTCTTTAGAGCTTCTGAGCAATTCAGGCTGTCTACTGATGAGATCTGAATCTATGACATGAGCTTTGGAGGTATATTAGCATTCCCAGGAAAAATTTTCCATTCGTTCTGTTTAATTTTGATTTTCTTCTCTAATATGATGATAAGGAGCCTCGTTTTTAAGAGTAGGTTTTATAAGTACAAACTTAGAATGCAAGAGACAAGAAACATATTCTTGGCCTTTTTTACAAGCTCAAAGAAAAGTAACTAAGAAAGGAAAGTGACCAAAGGGAAGGCAGAAATAGAGGTTTGAATACTAGAAAACAGCCCCAAAATTTTCTCGTAATAACTTTATTTCTGTACTTAGCACCTATTTGGAACACTTCCAGTGTATTTTGAATTACAGGAACATGGGAGACAATGAAATAAGTTTTTTAGAAGGTGCTGGGACTCATTTACCCTTAGTAGTAAAACATTCTAACGTACAGCAGAGTACCTCACTGCCAAGAAGTCATATACATACACCTTTTAAGGATTGGTTTACCATGTGGTTTGATAGACTAAAAGTAATACCCTTCTTGTGTCTAATAATTTGCCTCATTATTCAGAAAAAGGCACCTATTCTCTCTAGAGGAACAGTTTCCAGAGCTACCAAAACTTGTAGTGTTCTGGCACTAGTTCACATTGGCTGCCCTGCGTGTAGCTAACTGGTTTAGGTATCAGCTTCAGTCATTTATGTTCAGAAAATTAGCAGGCTTATGTCACTCCTTTTTTATGATTATTGTTGTTAACATTCTCTGATTCATGTTGGAAATCAGTATTTGTTTTTCTTTTTTCCTGTGTTATTTAAATCTATGCAGAAAAGTTTGCTAATTGTGCATTAACCAGCTCTGGTTTTAATAATAAAAACAACAGAAACACAGAAACTACTCTGATACTTTTTTAGTACTTAATACATGCTAAGCACCAATCTGAGTATTTTTCTCAAGTTCATTCATTTCTCACAATAACCTTACGATGTATCGTTACTATGGTTATGTGTTATCTCTATTTTCAGATATGGAAAATGAGACAAAGAGATTAAGTGGGACAATGTAATATAATTCTTTCACTAGCTACTTGGAAGTTACTTCAGATTTCACAAATTAAGACCATGGTTCCTAACAAAGCCTACTCTCACTTCTGACTGACATCATAAAGCGGGGGAATCCCCAGGCCATTTGCATTTTCTGCTGCTCATGCGGCTTCTTCTTCCTCTCCCCTTTCTATTTGTTGTTACCACATTTTGAGAGAAAAAGAAAATTCATTTATTCCCTCCTTCCTCTCCTTTCTATAGGTTGCACCTCAAGTGATGAAGGCTAACTTTGAACTTTTAATCCCCCTGCTTTTCTGTCTCCCAAATCCTGGGATCACAAGCGTGTGGCACCTGGTGCTTGCGACTCTGCTTTCAGGGGCTGGAGCTCAAGTCCAGGCCCGAGCTTGCTCCCTACCCCTAAGCTATTCTCTGAACCCAGATAATTTCTCTTTCTGACAATTGCACCAAAATTGCCAGTTATGTTGTGATCTAATTTTAGCACAGTAATTTTTGTGTTTTATTTTAAATATATACTAGAAGATAAGCGGTCTTAGTTCCATCCCGGTGTAAAAGGGAAACTGTACATTCCACTCTTCCACCAAGACTAAGATTCTTTCTCTCTGATATCTTATGTACATCTCCTGTACTACTACCATAGCTGGATTTTAGCAGCTTTTTCATGTGAGTTTCTGAGGTGTAATTGGCATAAGCTGTACACATTTGAAGTTCATTGTATTCTGTGTTGGCATGTGCATACAGTGTGGAGCCACCGCACAGTCAAGGCTGCCTCTGGCCATCACTTTCTATCCACTCTAAGAGCTCCTTCCTAGATAACTACTGAAGGACCTTCTGCCAAGTTTAGTTCACATTTTCTAGAGTTTGGTTTAAGTAGAATTATATAATATATACCCTTTAAAAATATAGTCTCTTGCATTTGACATAATTATTTGGGGATTCATATTTTACATGTATAAATAGCTCATCTTTTTTATTCCTGAGTATTAACACATTGGAGAGATGTACTTCAATTGTTCTGAGTTCCATTTACCTCTTGTTAAGACACTTGAGCTACATCTAGTTTCTTTTTATTACAAATAAAGCTGCAGTGACCATTTAAGTATGAGTCACATGTATTTTCTCTGTCTTAGGAAAATGCCTATGCTGAAATAACTAGATCATATGAGAGGTATCAAGAAAGGATCAGTGTTTATCAAGGTCGCTGTGCTGTTGCATATTCCCATTAGCAGTGTATGGGACTCTGAGCTCCCCCATCTCCTTGTAAATATTTGTTATAATCAGTCTGTTCAATTTTAGCATAGTGTGATGGTGTCTTATTTTGGTGTTAGTTTGTGGTTCGCTTAATAATTAATGATGCTGGGCATCTTTTCATACACATAAGTTGCCATCTGATTCTGGTGGAGTATCTTTTAATCTTAGGCCTTTTTTTTTTTTTGCTTTTTGTTTTTTTTTAAAATAGCATTTTGCACTGGGCGGTGGTGGAGCACACCTTTAATCCCAGCACTCGGGAGGCAGGGGCAGGTGGATCTCTGTGAGTCTGAGGCCAGCCTGGTCTACAAGAGCTAGTTCCAGGATAGCCTCCAAAGCTACAGAGAAATCCTGTCTCAAAAAAAAAAAAAAGCATCTCATATAGTTCAGGCTTGCCTTAAACTGCCATATAGCTATGGTGGGCCTTGAACTCCTGATCCTTCTGCCTTCCCCTCCTGAGTAAGTGCTGGGCTTGCAGGAATAAATCACCATGCCCTGTGACTGTGAAATAACCGCCCCCCCAACTTTTAAATATGAAGACTGAAATCACTGATTGAACGCTTTCTTCTTCATCCTCTTTTTTCCCACATATGTCTTTGTGCATGATGTGTATATATGCTTGGCTGTATATGAATGCATGTATGTGGGTGTGTACACAAGTGTGTAGAGGCCTGAGACTGACACTGTGAGTGTTCCTCAGTCATTTTCCACCCTATTCAATGAGGCAATGTCTCAATGCTGGCTCAGATTTCACTGTGTATTACAGACTGTGCACAGGAACCTGTAGCAGTCCTTTGGTCTCTACCTTTGGGCACTGTGATTACAGGTGTTATCTGGCTGTGAACTTTCTGTGTAACAGGGCCCTCAAACTCATGACTCTCCTGCTTCCATTTTCCTGTGTTAACATTACAGTTGCAGACCATCACGTCCAGTTGAAACCTTTACAGTTTTATAAATATTTTTTCTTCTTATGTCCTAGCATATACTCTGTTCCATGTGCACATGCTCATTGGCCCCAGTATTCTGTGGGATAGTGTTTAAGTGCCAACCAAGTCATTGGTTGATGGTATTAAGTCTGCTTAACTTTGTTGACTTTTCTGGCTGCTTGCTCTATCATTTACTGAGAAAGGAACATGTATGTTTCTAGTTGTAATTATGGCTTTGCTTGTTTCTTTTTGTAGTCTGCTTTGTGTACTTTGAAGCTCTGTAATTAGGTTCATAAAGACTTACAGTTATCATGTCTTCTTGATTAACTGACCCTTTATCATTATGAAACAGCATTTTTTAATTCATACAATATTCTTTTCTCTAAAGTTTGTTTGGTGCTAATGTAGCGCTTTTTCCTCAAAAGGGGGAAATTTTTTATTTGGCTCTCAATTTTAGAAGTCTTGTTGCCTTTTGCAGGTAGTAAGGCAGAACAAGCAGGCAGAGTATGCATGACAGGGAAACTGTTTATTTCATGGTGCCCAAGAAGCAAAGAGAGAGTGTGTGGTTAGTGATCTGGGCTTCTAATACCCGTATGTCACGAATGACCAAACTTTGTTCTGCTAGGCCACACCTACAGGCTACTACTTTTAGGTATAGGGCTGTTTTTTTTTTTTTTTTTGGTTTTGTTTTTATTTTTTGTTTTTCTTGTTAGTGTATCGTCTCCTGTCTGTTTTCATTTCATTTTATTTATTTTCTAGTACTGAGGGTCAGGCCCAGCCCTGGATGTGCTAGTCAGGGGCTCTCACCTTGCGCTGTATCCCAGACTTTGATTTATGTTTTTAAATTTAAAATACATACTAGGCAGGTATGTTTTACACCTATAATGCCAGCACTTGGAAGACTGAAGAAGGAAAATTGCCTTGATTTTGAAGCCAGCCTGGACTACATAGTGAGATTCTTTCTTTAAAAAGAGGGGAGGTGCTGCTGGATGTGGTGATGTACACCTTTAATCCCAGCACTCGGGTGGCAGAGGCAGAAAGATCTCTGAATTTGAGGCCCGCTTGGTCTACAGAGTGAGTTTTAGGACAGTCAGGGCTACACAGAGAAACCCTGACGTGAAAAACCAAAGCCAAATAATAATAATTAAAAAGAGGCCCAGCACTCAGGAGACAAATTCAGGAGGATATCTGTGAGTTCAAGGCCAGCCTGGTCTACATAGTGAGCTCCAGGACAGCCAGGGCTACATAGAGAGACCCTGTCTTAAAGAAGGGGAATGGTCTCGAAGAGTAGTATATGAGCCCTAGTATACATGAAACCCTGGGTTCTATTCTCTGACACGCTTCTGGAAATCTCAGCACCTAGGGGATGGGGGCAGAAGAGTCAGGAGTTCAGGATCATCCTTGGCTACATAGAGAGTTGGGAGGCCACTCTGACTACCTCAGACCCTGCCTCAAACAAACAAAAGCAATTAAACATTCAAGTTAAATATCTCCTTTTGGAATCTTTCCTGAAAATCACAGTCTAGATAATGGGTGCTGTGTTCCCATAGCCTCTTATGTTTATCTCACATAACACTTAACATACTAATTACAGTCTGTTCCCTGCCTGTTTCCCTATCAGTTTGCTTGAGGTCAGCATCTTCTATGATCCCACTTCTAACACTTAGTACTGTACTCAGCCCAAATTAGGAAAGAAGTCAAAAGTTTGTTCTTGTCTGTCATTGTTCCCTTTCACAGTTTCACATTTCACAGCTGAGTTGTTCTGCTCTTGTGTAGCCGCACTGCCAGTGTTTCTCTCACCTGCTTTCTCTGGGCTTTGTTGTAGCACTGTATATGGCCTTTAAAGAGTGTGTCCTTTTGGGGTTTAATAGACCAGAGTTTCACACAGTAATCTAGCAGAGTGGGCCTGTCATGACGCCTACACCCAAGGCCCAGATTATTTTTACAGTGATGTTTCAGAATTTGATATTGACATCATACTAGGAAATTAAGATTCCCAGGTAGTAGTGGGGAGGGAACGTCTCAGGCAACCCAGTTCCAGGCCACACTCCATCTTTAGGAAGAGCCACTTTGGGAGGATTTTGTAACTGCTATAGTTTGCTCTTATTTAGAATAAGCAAACAAACAAACAAACAAAAAAAAACCAAAAAAACAAAAAAACCCACTCAGCTATTGGTCAATTAATTTTAAAATTATTTTTATTTTATATAGGTGCTTTGCTTGCATGCACCATGTGTATGCCTGGTACCCACAGAGGCCAGAAGAGATCTCCAGAATTGGAACTGGAGTTAGAGATGGTTGTGAGCTGCCATTGAGTGCTGAGCATGAACCTAATTCCTTTAGAAGAGCAGCTAGTGTCCTTGATCACTTATCACCTGCCGCTTCAGTGAATTTTTTCCCCTCTTTCTGAGAGAACTTTTAAGGCTGGAGCTCATGAAGAGTTGTCTCTGTGCTGGTAACATACCCACCCTACAGTAAATACACTAATAAACTTGTGACTGAGTGAATAAATGAATGGTGGTGATAGAAAACGTAGCCGAAAAAAGAAAAGAAAAGAAAAGAAAATGTTGCCGAGGCTGGGCTTAAATACCCGACCATCCTGCCTTACCTCTCTAGTGCTGGAACTCCAGGTGTGTGCCATCATTGGCGGTTGGCTAGCTGCTATTTCTTTAGAACTTACTATAGGAAAGGAAGGTCCTCATATCTTCACTATACCCTTCTGAGATGTATAAATGAAATGAAGAAACTTTTAGTAGCTTGTTCATGATCTTACATTTAATAAGTGATGTTTGGTTCAAGGCACAAGATTATAGAGCCCACATTTGTAACTGCTGTTTGACTGATGGCCCAAATGACTGACTGAGGCTGACCAGGTGACCAGCTAATTCACTAATAGCTGTGTGAAGGAGACCCAAAGGTTTTGGCAACTTTCCTAGTAGACATAATTCTCTTGGGACATGAGTTTGAAACCGCAGAAGTAGATGAGGGCTTCGTCTTCAGGTGCCACAAGTCCATTATATGAAAGAGATACTGACTCAGGAGCTTATTTCTTATTGCTTATTCTTTTCCTGGCAAGAGAAAAGATTGGCTGAGGCCCAGTATCAGCCTTGGCACATCTCTGGAGAATAGCTGTAGTTGAAGTGCTAGGAGTGAGGCTTATTGTCCCTTCTGCTGATGTGCTCTTACCCCAAGTACCCACATGACTCACAGCTTCATTTTGTACTGAAATGTCACCTTACTAGAGAAGCTGTTTCTTCTTTAAAAAAAAAACAAAAACAAAACAATAACAAACGATTTTCTTTTTACTTTTATTCTCTTATTGCTTGGTTTTTAATAATGGACTTTTTACCACTTCATGTGTTTATTGTGGTTTTTTCTTTTTCATTTGTTATATTACTTATTTATTTTTAAGACATGGTCTTACTCTGTAGCCCTGGCTAGCTTGGAATTTTCTACATAGACCAGGCTAACCTTGAACTCACAGAGATCACCTCCCTCTGCTAGAATTAAAAGCATGGGCTGTAATAATGGCTGATTTTAGTGTGTGAGTGTATGGAGGTCAGAGGACCATTTGCAGGAGCTGCTTTTTTTCTTTCACTTTGCAAGTCCCAGGGATTGAAACTCAGGTTGTCAGGCTTGGTAGCAGGTGCTTTTGGGGTGTCTTTACCCACTGAGCCATCTCATAGGCTCAGTTAGACTGCCTGTTTTGCATTTACCCTCAGAATCATAAGTACCAGAGGAAATGAGACTTTAGTATTCTGCTGTGTTTCTAGGTTCTAGAGTGTGATCTAGCAAGTAAGGGTGTTTAATAATTATCCCCACGACTTATTCTTGAATTGGAGACAACCTGCTTTCAAGCACTTATCCTGTGGCTTTGGTAGCTTCTTATTTCCTTGTCTTTATGCAAGACCTTGAACTCCAGACAAACTGAAGTCTGTTCAGAACTACACCTTCTGGGTCTTGCTCTTCTTATTTCTTTCTTTGGTGCATCTGAATCTCTGTCTACCCAAATTCTGATCACTCTGGTTTTTAAAATGAATATTTATTTACCTACTTACTTAGCATGTGCATGTGTGCCTGCATGAGTCTATGTATACTACATGTGTGGAACTGGGGTTGCAGTTGTAAACCCCCTGATATGCATGTGCAAACTGAACCAGGGTCCTCTGTAATATTAATAAGTTTCCTTAGCTATGGAATCAGCTCTCCAGCCAGTGAACTCCTTTTTTTAAAAAAAAATGAATGTATGTACAAGCAATTACTATAGATAGTGCTAGATTATAAGCTACAGACAGTACCTGTAAATAGGGATCTCCTTCTTCTTACTGCTCTGTTTCCAGTGCCTAACTTGGAAGAGTACAAAATAAATGTTTATTGAGTGACAGTGAATGTTTTACAGAAAGGGAAATTGAGGCTCATATCAATTAATTGATTTATCCCAGTTAGTCTATGGCAAATAAGATGGAAATGAAGGTCTTTAGCTTCAAATTTGTATTATATATTTTATAATACAAGTCTTTCAGGGCTAAGCCTGTAATTCCAGTATTCTGGGGATGGAGACTGGAGGACCAGGAGTTCAAGGCCAACCTTGGCTACATAGCAAATTTGAAGCTAATACAAGCTCCGTGTTTCTCTTGTCTCAAAAAACAAAATCAACAAAGCAACTGAACATACCCCTGAACAAAGAAAAAGATTGGAGATGACAGTTAGTGCCTTGTAGATGCTCTCTCTCTTTTAAAACTTTTCTATAATTTTGAGAATTTTATACATGCATACAATGAAATATAATCTCATCTAGTCCTCCTCCCAAGCTCGCCTGTCCCTCCCAACACTCAATTTTTCAACATCATGTTTGTTTGTTTGTTTTAATAACCCACTAAGTCCATTTTTTTTGCTGCCTTTATGTGTACATGGGTTAGGGCCATCTACTGGAACATGAGAACCTACTGGTAGCTATATATATTCAATAAAGAATGATTCTCCCTATAACTCTGCAAGTATATCTCTTTTGAGAGCTGCTTTAAGACTCTAGAGTTTGACTTTTTCTTGTTCTGTGTAGTATTGTTCATCATTTTTCCTATAGATGGTGTCTTTGGTATTCTAGGGACCACATGGACAGGTTTGATGAAGGGTGTGGTTTTATGATATTTTCTTGCTCTGATGTCCTCCTGGGATTTGGATATGCCAGGCATCTGTATCTGATGTGTTATAAGCTTTTCTTGCTGAATTCTGTAGTCTCTTATTGATAGTGAGCACTCTGTTCTTGCTGTGGCCCTCTTCCTAGCTTGGCCCAGAGTTTCTATTTTCTTCTCTTTTGGGTGAGAATATGGTCTGAACCTGGCAGTGTGTGCTTGTAATCCTATCACTCTCAATGACGAAGTGGAATCCAGTCATCCTTTACTTCATAGCGAGCATGAGGACCTACATTGCCTAAATGAGATCCCACCTCAAACAAAACAAAGATACTAACAACAACAACTAAACAGAATGAAAAAGTAGAACAAGACTTAAATTTTAGGTACTTGAGTCTTAGGGATAAGATACCCTAGTATCTCAATTAGACTGTTGAGTGAGAGCCTGTTGGAACTCAGAGTTGCTATTTGAGATACTGATAACATATAGGATACAGCTCATTATGGCTTATGTTGTTCAGATTGCAGTTCTTTAGGTGGATGACACCATGCTGGCAAGTCCTGCCTAGATGGGGCTGCTGCCTAGGTAACTGAATAATACATAGAGCTAAAAACAAACAAGCAAAACTTTGCTTTGAGGTTTGGCATGATGCCGAAACTATTATCTCTTTTCTCTGTAGCTTAGCTGTATAGGGAGTGATTGGTCAGAAGCTATCCTTGGGGTACAGTGATCCTCTTAAAGAACCTCTGCCTCAATGCAGCATTTAGAACAGTGATTCTCAGCTTGGGGGGCAGGGGGCAAGTTTGTCTTTCCAGGGACAAATTTCGCAGTACCTGAAGAAAGACATTTTTGTTGTAATAGCCAGCAGTGTGCTGATGGCATGTAGTGGGTTCATGCCAGAGATATTGTCAAATGTCCTGCAGTAATGCAGAACACAGTCCCTACAACAAAGCTAAACCCATCCAAATGTCACTGGTTCAGAGGCTGAGAACCACTGGTCTAGAGCGACTCTTGCTAGTCTCCATGTCTGTGGAGAGTGCTGATCAGAACATGCCAAGGATCCATGCCTAGGCTTGTGTTTAGGCGTCTTCTTAGCAGACAAAAGGCCCTTGAAGCACCGCTGGCCTCAGGCTTTCCTGCCAATAAAAACGGTGTGCCTTCCTTCACTCTATGTGCCAAGCAGAAAGGCTTCTTTGTGTTGGATGAGGCCAAGATCCCTTGGCACAGTTACAGCACTGTGTTGTTTTCTGTAGTCTACAGGCTGGCACTTGTCTGTCTGCCTCATGTGTATTGCTTTCCTATCCCTTCATTACCAGACATTCCAGACTATAGTAAATTAACATGCTGGTAATGTGTTAGGATATATTTTCATTTTAGTAATAATGGCTAATTCATTATACTTTTCTCAGTATTTTTCTTAACATCAGCTCCATTATCCTTTTCAAACTTTGAGGTTTGAATGTATGTATTGGAAATTAATTTTTCTTTTCTTCCAATGTATTCTCGACTAGGAACCAGACATTTAACCAGCCGTGATTAGACACCCTTTGTGTAAGTCTGTTATCTTGTCTTTTAGGAGCAGTCTTGGAGCACATTCAGTATACCTGCCTCATTTCTTCTCCCAGCACCCTTCCCTCTCACCACCTATGTCTCTGCTGATCGTCTAAGCTACTCTCAAAACCACTCAGCATCATCACTTTTATCCTGAGCTCCAACATGTTCTCACAGCATTGGGATAGAATCAGTTTTGCCTTCAACTTTGATTCACTCAAAATGTCTTTCTGGTAGTCATACTTTAGTGGAAACAGGAGAATGAAGAGACATATTACAAATTGCCAGCCTCTGTAGTTTATGTGAGATTGATAGGTATGGTTATGCCTACTACCAGAGGAATATCTGAGTTTTTTTGTTTGCTTGTTTTAAAGATCGGGTCTCTTTATGGAGCACAGGTGGCAGCAGGTGGTGTTGGAGCACACTTTTAATCCCAGCACTTAGGAGGCAGAGGCAGATGGATCTCTGAGTTCAAGGCAGCCTGGTCTACAGAACAAGTTCTAGGACAGCCAGGGCATCATAGAGAAACCTTGTCTCGGAAAAAAAAAAAAGATATGCCTAAACACTATCATCAAAAAGTACTATATAAGTGATGGTTTCTCTTTTTTTGATTTATTTATCTTTTTATTTTATGTGCATTTGTGTGAAGGTGTCAGATCTTGTAGAACTGCATTTTCAGACAGTTGTGAGCTGCCACGTGGGTGCTGGGAATTGAACCCAGGACCTCTGGAAGAGCAGTCAGTGCTCTTAACTACTGAGCCATCTCTTCAGCCTCGATGGTTTCTATTAATGTAATTATTACTAATATTGTACTTCAGGATCAGTTCATCAGGATACCAGTAGACTCAACATGTAAGCCTATCCCTTATGAGTCAATAAAAGAAAATCTTATTTCAGAAACAAGCACAGAGTTCACTGATTCATTAGCCAGCTTTCCTTGCCTCTGTCTTCCAGGTGCTAGGATTACAGGTGGGTCACCATGCCCACCTGCCATTTATGTGGGTTCTGGGGATCCAAACTCAAACTCAAATCCTTATGTTTGTGTGGCAAATGCTTTACCTGCTGAGCCATATCCTACCCCGGTTTTTACTTTTACATATTCAAAATAAAATATATAGGATTTAAACTTATTTATAGTAAGATATCTTGACCAGTGTTGTGCAGTAGAATTTTCTATAATATAGGAAATGTACAATTTTTGATGTCTAGTATGGTATCCACTAATCATTTATAGCTATTGGACATTTCTGGGATGACTAGTACCGCTGAAGAACTGAATTATTAACCTAATTTTAAGAAATTTAAATTTAAATAGACATTGGTGACTGCTGGCTGCCTCTTGGACAGTGCAATTCTACATAGAAGATTTAAGTAAGGGAACAGCTGTAAAGTACCCAACTTGCTCTATGTCAAGTGTAAAAGAGATATAAGAAGTGGAAATATTACTATTCCCTGTCTTGTAAGAGGCTGGACCTCACTTTATTGACCCAGACATGGGCTCATCCTAAGATAATACTAGTAGATGTCCTAGCATGGCAGCCAGGATTGTTTGTGACATGGCTTCAACTTTCTTCTGTTACAACGTCCCAAAAATTATGTCCTCTATTTTAAAATTTTGTTTATTTTGATGTTTTAGGGTAGAGTCTCAAGTAGCCCCTGTTGGCTTTGAGCTCACTGTCTAGCTAGGGATGGCCTTGAGTTCCTCACCCTCATTGCTTCCTCCTCCTCACTGCTGGGATTACAGGAATCTGCCATGACAGGTAGCCCTGACTGGCCTTATTGAAGTAATTCTTCTACCTCAGCCTCCCAGTGTATTGGGGTTATAAGCCATCATAGCTGTCTTCATAGTTTTGTATTCTAGACAAATCAAATTTTGAGTTTTCTTGGAATCTGACTTCATTATATATTATGTGCCTTCCACTCCTATACCTATGAATTATTTTAGATAAACTTCTACTGTCTTTTGTTTTATTTTCTTATATCGAGGGACTGAGTCCTTTTATCTGCTAAGGAGATATTTTACTACTGAGTCATACCCCAGCCTCCTCACCAAAATCTGACCCTGAACACCTTGGCAACTATTCCCTTTATCTTATGTTTCATTATAATTCTTCAACCATTTCCTTTAAAAATTTTTCTCTAGATTTATTTTATTTCAGTGACTGTTTTCTTCACATGCATATCTGTGTATCTTGTACATCCTAGAAGTGGAAGTATGGACAGTTGTGAGCTGCCTTGTGGGTGCTGGGAATCTGGGTCTTCTGCAAGAACAAGTGCTCGTAATTGTCGAACCATCTCTCCAGTCCTTTGTCCATTTCTTTAATCCATGCTTCACTGATGCTATTAAGTTTGTGGACTGGAAAACAACTTCTAGAAAGCTTGGCATTATGTGGGCCATTGTGAATATTTGGTTGTTCTCAGTCCTGATAACATTTATAATTTAAAAAGTCATTATTTTGGCCTAGGATGTAGCTCAGTTGGTAGAGTACTTACTTAGTATACACAAGGTACTATGTTTGATGCCCAACACCAAATAAACTAGGTATGGTTGTACTTACCTGAAATTGTAGCAGTCAAGAGGTAAAGGAAGTAGATCAGAAGTTCACAGTCATTCTCAGCTACACATTGAGTGCAAGGCCAACCTGGGATATATGAGTTACAAAAATATATATATATAGTATTTTGTTTTGAAATAGAGGTAGCCTCAAATTCACTATGTAGCTAAGGTTGGTCTGGAATTCATGATCTTTCTTTCTCAGTATCCTCAATGCTAGGATTACCCCAGATTACCCTAATGCTAGGATTATAGGTGTGTTCCAGCATGCTCAAGTTTAAAAATACTTTTAAATTAAGTTTATCGAGGCATAAAAAAGATACAGATTTTTTTTTTGAGACAGGGTTTATCTATGTAGTCTAGGCAAGCCTCGTACTTACTATCTAGCCCAGACTGGCTTGAAATTCATGACCATCATCTTGCCTCTGCTTCCTGTATACTGGGATTATAGGCATGAAGCACTATGCTCCAACACATATTTATTTTAGATATAAAGTTTCATGAATTTTGGTAGATGTTAGCATTTATATAATCACCACATTCAAAATACAGAATGTTTTTTTCCCCTTGAAACATTGCTTTTTGTTCTATCTTGGTCAGTTCTGGCTGAAACCAACCACTGATAGTTTTATTGTATTAGAGTTTCATATAAGTAGATTCATATAGTGCCTACTCCTTTCAGACTTATGGGTAGATGTTATGGACAAGGGAATGTTAAGCACACAAACATGGTAAGTATTAAGTCAGTGTGACCACAATAGCAAGTATAAGTCAAGGCACACTGCTTCAGAGTATCATAAATTCCTTCAATGCTGTCATCTTTCATACTTAAAAGCAAACAGCTACCAGGAGGAAAAAGGACAACTAAAGCAAGGAAATTTCTGGAGTAATGTTTTTTTCTTGTCTTTCCACAGTGTACAACTGGACCGTGGATGAGGTGATACAGTGGCTGATTACGTATGTGGAGCTGCCTCAGTATGAGGAGACCTTCCGGAAGTTGCAGCTTACTGGCCATGCCATGCCAAGGTTAAGAACTGGATTTTTCTCTTGAGGGAGTAGGGAACAGGCTGGGAATGGGTCTGCCTTACGGTTGCCGTGGACAATTCAGTAAGGCTCCATCCCCAGCAGAGTCTGTGAAAGCTGCTATTCTCATGTCAGTTGTGTGTTTGCATAGAGGCCACTTTGTATTTGTTCTCTTGTGTGATAATTCTTATCATTCCTGAGACCCATACTAATGGCTTCTGTTTATTGGGTGCTTAGTACATGCCAGGCATGCTCAATGGGTAATGTACTTCCCTCTAAGCCTTATGACTTGGGTTCAATCCCTGAGACCCACATCATGGAAAAGGAAAACTGACTCTGCAAGCTGTTCTCTGATCTCCACATATGCACCATATAACATGTCACCCTCCCCCCGCCATCCACAAACAAACAAACTTTTTAGGAAAAGAATTGATTTAGTTACCAAGTCTGTAGTGAGGACTCAAAGCTCATTGAGTGTTACATGTAAAACATCAGAACACTATTAGGCAGTGTTAGTAAATACAGATGCCTTTTTCCTTCTCATTACTTAAAAGGAGATAGCAATATAGCTCATTGGTGCCACTGAGAATTAGCTTGTAGGAAGTATGGTGATAATATGAAATCCATTTTGCAGAAGTGACCTTAAGAGGAATTTAAGGATCCCAGGTTTTCAGAAAACACCCATTTTATATAAGTTACACAGAAGACCAGGTGGAGCCCTAATACTCCAAGAGTCAGAAACAGATGGATCTTTGTGAGTTGGAGGCCATTCTGGTCGACATGATGAGTTCCAGGGCAGCCAGGGATGCATAGAGACCTTGTAACATAAGTAAAATAAAAATGTACACAAAAGGAAATTGAGGTCTTAGGGGAGGAACCAAGTCCCTTGTCATCAGACAAGTGAGATTGCTTGGGACCAGAAGCCAGATCTCCTGACCAGCTGCTTATAGTGCCCCATTACCTCTCTTGTAGGTGCCCTTGATTGCCTTCTAAGTTCAGAGGAGGAAGTAGCTACCACTCCTTCATGCTCAGACAGAAGTAGAAACCACACACTGTGATGTCAGAAGCTTTTCTTCTAGCTGAGGAAATAAAGCTGTACATCAGAAAAGATAACCAATGGTACAGAGTAGTATAGTATTAAATATGGCCTTAGGGAGCCCAGGCACATAGTTTCCACCTTTTTTTTTTTTATCTTAAACTATTTTCCTTCTATACCTGCTGTGTTTCAGCAGAAAAAAGGTGAAGTCCAGTTTTTCTTCAGTCTTTTTATTATCTTAATAAGACACAGTCTTATTATCAGTGTGGTTAAAGGTCAAAAAACTACACTAATCTTATTAGGAGTAAGCAGTATTGCAATTACTCAAATGCTTGCTAATAGGTCTAACTCGGTTTTGTTCATAAGCAGGTTTATATATAATAGCAGTGGGTTAGAAGGCCCAAGAACCAGTGGGTCATTGAACATGTTGTTTTGATCTGGACTGGACAGGAGAGCATATTTCTGTGTGATGAGAGGTAGGGACTAATATGTAACAATCCAGATAATCTCTGAAAGCAGAAGCACAAGAGAAATCACTGGTGAGATGCTCAGCTGGTAAAACTCCTGCTGTGTAAGCCTGATATGCACTTAAGTACCACAACCAAAAAAAAAAAAAGAAAGAAAGAAAGAAAAGAAAAAGCAAGGTGTGGTGCATATCTGTAATCCCAGCACTTCACAGTGAAATAGGAGGTGGAGACAGGACGAGTTTTTTGGAAATTCATGGACTATGTAGCCTGGATTACTTCTCATGGGAGAAATGAGAAATCCCCCTACAACAATGTGGAAGGAGAGAATCAGCTCCTGTAATTTATTCTTAGACTTCACATGCACACTGTGGCACATGCATGCCCATACTCATACATACATCACACATACATAAAACAACAACAACAAGAAAAAGAAGGATAAATAAGAAATAAAAAGAAGCATAAAATGTGTAATTAAGGGGCTGGAGAGATGGCTCAGAGGTTAAGAGCATTATCTGCTCTTCCAAAGGTCCTGAGTTCAATTCCCAGCAACCACATGGTGGCTCACAGCCATTTGTCCTCTTCTGGCCTGCAGGCATACACACAGATAGAATATTGTATACATAATAAATAAATGAATTTTTTTTTAAAAAAATATTAAGTATGGGAGTTGCCATAGATTGTTAGTCCTTTGAGGGCAGAGTACTCAGGAGACTGTAGATAGAAGGGGATCAAATTCTTAGTAATGACCCCTGTTATAGACAACGTACTCATTCTGGAAAGATGGCTCTGCAGTTAAAAAAAACTTGCTGCTTTTCCAGAGAACCTAGGTTCAATTGCCAGCACCCACTTGGTGGCCCAGTCATCTGTAACTCCAGTTCCAGGGTATCTAGAGCCCTCTTCTGGCCTCTGTGGGTACTGCCTGACATGCCCGACAGTCATTCACATTAAAAAAAGACCACAAATAAAACATCTTACTTGTTCAGACTCTGTGTTCTAAAATGCAGAGGAGAGCAATCACCAAAAGCTGAATGTGTTCATGAATATTTTTTGATGTCTCAAACCTGATCCCTATTCTTTTCCCTTAACAGGCTAGCTGTAACAAACACCACCATGACAGGGACTGTACTGAAGATGACAGACCGCAGCCACAGGCAGAAGCTGCAGCTGAAGGCCCTGGACACTGTACTCTTTGGACCTCCTCTCTGTGAGTCGTGTGTAGAAGTCTACTGCTGTGCATAGAGCCTAAAGCCATTGGGAGTGACTAGGCTGAAATTCTGGGTCTCATAGGCACCCCTTCTGGTGTGGAAATATGAAGCATTCTTGTTTAAGTCTCCCATATTTACGCATTTAATCTACTCATTCATTACATATTTTAAGGAAAGATTTACTTTTTGCTAGTGCTGTGCAGGATTCTATAGGAAGACCTAGATGAACCAACCGTAGTATTTCCTAGTGGAGTAGCTGTTACTGTTTATAAACACATGGTGGTGGACCAGTCCCACGAGGGGCAGTGGCAGGTCCCCAGAGGCCTCAGCAGGTCCCCTTGGTGGATGGGAGACCAGGGCGAGTGAGAAACAGACAGATACGCCATGCAGAGAGAGAGTTGGGGTATAGAGTTTATTTAGTGGGTTATGGAGGGGAAAGCGAAGGGGGAAGGAGGAAAGGTGAGAGGGAGTAAGAAGGGAGAGGGGCAGTAGTTACCTCTTCAGAAGAGGGACAGGAAAAGAGAGAGCAGGCTGGAGAGGAGACAGGGGATCTGCTTGCCTCAGTGGAAGAGGGTGGGGAGGTTGGAAGTGTGCGGAGCTTGTCTCCTAAAAGGACAGGGTACCCAGGTGACAGGGAAGGTCAGCAGAATAATAACAATAGCATCATCATTCCAGGCTGGGGATGTAGCTCGGGTGATAGAATGCTTGCCTAGCACTCATGTAGTCCTGGGTTCAACTTCCACACAGCCACACTGAAACCACTGTTTTCTACTAGTACTCTGACTGTGGACTCCAGACTAGGTCCAGGAAAAAAACAGCATTTGGGAGAAGTGGCACATGATCTCTGTCTTTCAGAGGGAGCCAAGCTTTATTCCATGGATTTTCCAAGAGAAGACATTATAGATGAAGGAAACAACCTAAAGAAAGAAGGCTAAAACTATCAAGGAACACATAGAGTGAATGTCACTTAGCTGTTAGCTGTCATCACTGGGTTTATACAGAGGGAAGGGACTTGATTGCTGAAAACTTTGTGTCTGTGGGTAGCTGGGAAAGACTCAAAGGGCTTTTGATGTAGTGATACATACTTACTAAATAGTTCAGCTCTGGAGTTCTAATTGTGAGAGAAGTTAGCCTTGCCATCCTTTTCTTATTTTAATGTAGTCAAGAAAGAACAAAAAAGATCAAAATTTCTATCAGGGCATGGTGGTGTCCATCTCCAGTCTTGTCCAGGAGGCTGAGCCAGGAGAATTTTGGGTAGTTGCCCACCTGGGTTCAGTGAAATCCTATGTATGTGAGGGTTGAGTGTGTGGGAAAGAACTGAAGGTAGATCTCCCATGAGGGCCATTACTCACATTGGGCATGTCTTATTTGCCATAACTCTTCTTTGAAAAGCCCACAAATCTGTTCTTGGGTGTGTTTTACTTTTTTTCTGAGAGCCTTTCTTAACAATTATACTTAAGTATATATTAAAATATCTCTATCAAACCCCAACTCTGCTTCATAAAAGCAAAAGGAGGAAAGTACAGACAAGTACTCTAGATGGAACAGTCAGCTAATATAAGGACAAGACTCCTGGTTCCATGGGGTTAGGTCTAGATGATCAGAGTCAGCAGGAGGGGTCTTCATGGAGGACGTTAGCCTGGTACTGTGACATGAACAGGAACAGTTTTCTCCTAGGCCATTTCATATAGCTTATATGCTGAGTGTGATCAAAACTAAAGGCGGTCAGAGGTCAGAAAACTGCTCCTGAGATAAGCAGAAGTATCATAGCTAAGAATATTTTTATACCATCTAGAATAGCATAGCTATAACAATAGCAATAATATTAGTTTCAGTTGGGTGTGGTAGCGCACACCTTTAATTCCAGCACTCAGGAGGCAGAGGCAGGCGGATCTCTGTGAGTTTGAGGCCAGTGTGGTCTACTTAGACGGTTCTAGGCCAGCCATGCTATACATTGAGAACCTGTATGTAAAAGAAAAAAATGTTTGGACTTTCTGGTTTCTTTTTAGAGTTTTAAAATTTTTTTACTGCCTTATGTATTTAGTTATCTTGTGTGTATGTGTTTACACGTGTTCACTGGTGTGCACATGCAGATGCCAGAAAAGAGTCTTGGATCTTTCAGAGCTGTAGTTACTGACATTTGTGGAATACCTAGCTTGTTATGTGGGTGCTATGATCCAAACTCTGGCCCTCTTGATTGCATAGCAAGTGCTTTTAACTGCTGAGCCGTCTTTCCAGCCCCTAATAATAGTTTCTAAAAAGTGGAAAATAAGATAGGAAAAGTTGCAACTCTTCAACTTTGTTGATGATAATGTAGTGATGCAGTTACTATGATAAAAACAGTCTGGTGGTTCCTTAAAAATTAGACATAAGAGTTACCACAACCCAGCAATTACATACATAAGTATATAACCAGAAAAATTGAAACAGGTACTCATACAAGTACATGTATACACATGTTCATAACAGCATAAGTCTAAGGCCAAATGGGGAAGTATCCTGACTACTCAGGAATGAATAAACAAATTGTTTTCTGCACATTCAGTGTGAGTGTTTGCAACCAGGATAAAGAAGTGCTGATACACACTACAATATAAATACCTTTAAAAAATTATGGCCGGGTAGTGGTGGTGCATGCCTTTAATCCCAGCACTTGGGAGGCAGAGGCAGGTGGATATCAGTGAGTTTCAGGCCAACCTGGTCTACAAAGCAAGTTCCAGGACAGTCAGGACTATTACACAGAGAAACCCTATCTAGAAAAATCAAACCAAACCAAACCAAACCAAAACAACACCAAAACAAAACAAAATAAAACCATTATGCTAAATAAAAGAAATTAGTTTACAGAAGGTCACGTTTTGTTTCCATTATATAAAACACCCAGAATAAGTAAATTCATAGACACATCCTAGAGTCAAAATACATATTGGTGGTAGGTAGGAACTGGAAAGAGGAAGGAATGAGAAGAAAAAAGGGGGTCTTACTCTGAAGTCTAGGCTGGCCTGGAGCTCATGATAATCCTCCCTCCTCAGTCTTCCCAGTGCTGGGATTACAGACGTAAGCCAAGGACACCAACCCCTTCACCCCCTCCCGCACAAGAACTCTTTAACTCAGGCTGGTCTTGGATTCTTTTTTTTTTTTTTTAATATTTTCATTTTATTTGCATTGGTGTTTTGTCTACACGTGTGAGGGTGTGAGATCTTGGAGTTACAGTTGTTAGCTGCCATGTGGTTGCTGGGAATTGAACCCTGGTCTATCTGGAAGAGCAGTCAGTGTTCTTAACCGCTGAGCTATCTCTCCAGCCCCCTGGTCTTGGATTCTTGACAGCTGTCTCCTACCTCAGCTTCCTAAGAGGATTGCAGCTTTTTTTCTTTCCTTCTCAGCACTGGGGGGTCAAACTAGGGCCTTGTGCACATAGATAGGCACCTTACTAAGCTATATCCACACCACATTTCATAATTTTGTTTTGAAATAGAGTCTCAGTATATTTCCTAGGCTGGCCTTGAAATCATTCGGTTGTCTAGGCCATCCAGCTGAGAAACAATAATAATGATAATTGAGAAATAATGATGATTTTGGCACTGGGAATGGAACCCAGAATTTTTCATATGCTAGGCAAGTGTTCTTCCATTGAGCTACATACATTCCCAGATCTCGTCTTCCTCCACTTCCTCTTCCTGCTGCTGCTACTGCTGCTGCTGCTCTCCTCCATTTCCTTCTTGTAGCCTTGACTATCCCAGAGATTGCTGTGTTCGTCAGGCTTGCCTTGAACTCATAGAGATCCATCTGCCTCTTCCTCTTGAGTGCTGGGATTAAAGATGTATTACACCACACCCTGCCCTCTCTTATTTGTTTATGAGCAATAAGTTTTACTTTGGAGGATTAGATTTGCTTTGGAACTAGGTAGAATTGGTGTTAACATATATTGAGAATGTACCGTTTGCTCCTGAATTGTTCGTTTTAAAACAGTTCATTTGTATAATATGAATTTTACCTCAAGATGCTACTTAGAGAAAAATTAATTTATATGTATGTATGTATGTATGTGGGCCTGCATCGGGAACTACTGGGCACCAGCCTCAGCACTCCCTCTGGGCTCCGAACAGGACTTCTACAATAAGCGAAAACTGGCTTGGGAATGGGATCTGAGGGATAGAGCAAACTGACTGACTCAGGCACTTTTTCCTGCAAGTTTCCTTATTCCTTGGGGGTAGATGAAGGAAGGAGAGATGTTCTCTTCAAGGCTTTCCGTTTATATGGGCAGACAGACAAGGTAGCAATCCCATAAGTGGTAACAATAGTATCAAACATGCATTTCACAGAGTCAGGAGGTGCTTACACCTCAGAGGGGGTGTGGCTAAGAAGGCTCCCAGGCAGATATTGGGAGGATCAACTAAGAATAGGACCTTTTAAATCATTACAGAATTCTAAGAGGAAGTTTTTGTGCACTAACTATATTTCTTCAGTATAATTAGAAGTTTATGATTACTTGCGGAAGAATGCAGCAGCGCTGTTGCAACCTCTGGGCATTTTCGCTTACGGCATTGGTAGCCATGGTAATCTGAGGGCTTGATTTGCATTAATGTCTTGCTGACTGAGTAAAAAGGGGGTCTCTATGGAGGTTTTGCTTTTGATTCCAGCAGGGTCCCTGCCAGTACCCAAGTAGAAATTGCTTTCCCTGAGGCTGATTTAGCAACTCAAGTCTTTTTTCTGTATCTCTAAGGTTAAAGGTAAAAACAATTTCCTGGGCTATGATCTTATGTTAACTGAAACCAAGGTAAAGGGTAAATACAGAATATTAGTAGCTTGTTAAGTCAGAGCAGACCAGTAGATTACACCTTCCTTAGTCTGTTGTTAGAGCGGACATATGGGGTCCTTCCTTGTTGATGAATCTGGTCAGTAAAGATAGTTGTGGGAGATTAGTTTTATGTGAATTTTGGCTATGGGAACAGAGGTTTGACTGAGTGAATCCTTTTCATACACATACACTGAATGTATGTGTGTACACCACATGATCGTAGGTTTGCACAGAGGCCAGAAGAAAGGCAGTGTGTCCCCTGGAACTGGAGTTATTGGTGGTTTTGAATTCTCCAATGTGAGTACTGGGAACTGAACCCCAGTCCTCTGTGAAAGCAACCAGTGCTTTTAAATTCTGAGCCATCTCTCCAGCCTCCCTCTTTCTTAAAACCTAAGCAACAAAAGGAAGAAAAGACATATTGTACTTTTTCAAAATTTAAAACTTTTGTGTGTCAAAGGACATATCAAAAGAATAAAAAATAGCCATGTATGGTGGCATATATCTTTAATCTCAGCACTTGGTAAGCAGAAAGTCGCATATACCCCAGAGAACTTCTGCTCATACCTGTAATTCCAGGAATTTGTAACTGGGCTTTTTAGCACTTTTTCTTTGTTGATTATTCTCTGAGAGGATGGGGTTTAGAAAGAGAGAGAGGGAGGGAGAGAGAAGGGCAGGAATAGGGCTTTCAGGATCATGCAGGGGCCACCTGGAGGTTCCAATTGAAAATGGAGGACCGCAAGTTTACTTCAGACTGAACAAGTTAATGAGATTCTGCCTCAAAAAAGTAAAAAGGGCTGATGGGATAACTCGAAGATAGAGCACTTGCCTCGTATTCCTGAGGCCCTAGGTTTAAACCCCAGTACCAAAGTGTGTATGTGGTGATGTTGGCATTGAGGAATCCCAACAAACCAGGAACAGAAGTTCTTAACATTCAGGGAAGACAAAGAATATCCAAGGCGCTTAGTAAAGACTGTGGAGAAAGCAAGTATATTCCAGAAAGAAAAGTGACTCCTGTGATGAATAAATATCTTAGTGTATCTGAGGACAAAATAATGAAAACTTGAGTATGGCTGGAAGTACAGGATTAATAGAGGCTGGAGAGTTACCATTAGAGCAGTGGCTTTCAGCCTCCTAATGCTGTGGGGACCCCAACATAGAATTATTTTATTGCTACTTCATAACTGTGATTTTGCTACTGTTATAAATAATAATATCTGATAGGCAGGATATCCAATATGTGACTCAAAGAGGTCACGACCCACAAGTTTGAGAGCCACTACAGTAAAGGCTGTTCAGTTTTCTCTCAGAGATCCCTCATGGATCTGGTAATTCCCCTTTCTTCCATGGAAATAGGGTATGTTAATTTGTCTTTAATTCCATGAGAGTACCCATGGTTGCATAGGCCTATCCCATCCCAAAGATGGTTGAGATGTACTGAGGAGGCACTGTTCGCCTCACTGCATCCTAGGGAAGGATGAACTCGTAAGCCTTCAAAATTATCCTCAGGCTTGTTGTTCTATCTAAACTAAGCCTTCACGGGTGGATAGAAAAGTAGACTTTATTTTGATAGTATGTGGCGTATGTGCCTAAGAGAATCAATTCTTTCTGAGTTGAAAGGTCTGCCTGCCTTTCACAAGAGGACTCATTGAGGAGGGATGCAGGTGAATAGTGTTATGGGTGCCTGGACTCACCACGACCTCCCGTATCTGGCAGTGACTCGACATAATCACCTCAAAGACTTCATGCTGGTGGTGTCTATCGTTATCGGCGTGGGTGGCTGCTGGTTCGCCTATATTCAGAACCGTTACTCTAAGGAGCACATGAAGAAGATGATGAAGGATCTGGAAGGGTTACACCGAGCCGAGCAGAGCCTGCATGACCTTCAGGAGCGGTAAGACCTTGCTTCTATACCTAGCCCTGGTGCTGCCAGCTCATGGGAGTCTCCTGTTTTGTGAGCCATTTAGCTCCTGGCACCCTGTTGACATGAGTGTAAATACTGTCCCATCCTCTAGAGCGGTTTTGAGATACTACCTTCCTGTCAGCTAGTTCAGTTGCCCTGGATCTCATTGCTCCTCTTGAGAGGAGCTTGTATTCTATTTTATTTAAAAACAAAAAAAAAAAAAACTTTTTTTCTGTCTGAGCTTGAAAGGGAGAAATGCGTTGCTGCCAGAGGTTGAGAATTCCCTGATGGGGGCTTGTTATGGGTCATTCTGTTTCTCGTCCTACACCTTGCTTCTTTCCTCATGCAAACAGATACATTAACAGTTTCTCATGGCTCCCAAAGAAACCTCATGAAACAAGCTGGTCATGGGCCACATGTCTATAATCCTAACATTTTGGAGGTGGAGGTAGAAAGATCAAGAACACAAGATCTTCATAGACTTCTAGCAAGTTTGAGACAGGGCTATATAAGACTGTTTCAAAAAGAAAACAAAAATGGCTGAGAATATAGCTCAGTTGATAGAGCACATAAAACTGGAGTTAGGGCCTGGCAAGGTAGTTGAGCAGGTTAAGGTGATGCCAATCTTGACATGTGCGTTCAAACACCAGAACCCACGTGGTGGAAGAAGAGAATTAATTCCCAGAAGTCAGGGTCATTCTCTAATCTCCACATGCGCTCATGTTGGGTGTACGCACAGACATACATACACATACTCAATGTAAGAACTTTTTTTAAAAAAACTGGGCTTGGGGCTGGAGAGATGGCTCAGAGGTTAAGAGCACTGGTTGTTCTTCCAGAGGTCCTGAGTTCAATTCCCAGCAACCACATAGTGGCTCACAGCCATCTATAATGAGATCTGGTGCTCTCTTCTGGCATGCAAGCATACATGGAAGGAATGTTGTATACATAATAAATAAATAAATCTTTAAAAAAAAAAGAGAGACCACGTGTTCCTAAAAAAAAAAAACTGGGCTTGGAGGCAGGAGGATTGGAAGTTCAAAGTCATCTTTCGCTAAATAGCAAGTTTGAGGTCAACCCTGTCTCATAAAGAAAGAAGTAGCCGGGCGGTGGTGGCGCACGCCTTTAATCCCAGCACTCGGGAGGCAGAGGCAGGTGGATCTCTGTGAGTTCGAGGCCAGCCTGGTCTACAAGAGCTAGTTCCAGGGCAGGCTCCAAAGCTACAGAGAAACCCTGTCTTGAAAAACAAAACAAAACAAAAGTATATTATTGCTTTTAATAACCGCAACTCCTTGAAGTTGTTAGGTACTATTATTATCTCTGCTTAGAGTTGAGGAAATGAAGACTGGGAAGGTTACATGTCAGCAATGAACAAGGTCTTTTTTTTAAGATTTGTTTTTATTTTATATGTATGAATCTTTTGCCTGCATGTCTGTATATGCATCGTGTGTGCCTGGTAACTGAGACACCAGAAGAAGGCATCAGATCCCCCGGAACTAGAGTTACAGCCAGTTGTGAGCCACTCTGTGGGTACTTGGAACTGATCCCTGTTCCTCTGGTAGAGCAGAAGTATTCTTAACTGCCGAGCCATCTCTCTAACCTCTGAGCTAGGGATTTTGACACTCAGCTTTACCAGATGAACTTCTATGGGCTTGGCTTCTAGCGGGTGAGAGGAGTTTGATTCTTAAGCTGACTCATGGATACTCTGTTGAGCCCCTTGCTCTTGGGTCCTTGCCAACTAGAGGCTGACTGCCGCTGTCTGAACACTTCCCATGCTTCATTTGTCTGAAAAATATGTACTGTTTGCATTCCAAAGACAAAAGAATCTAAGCAAGAGACATTCCGAGTCTGGGGGATAACGCTTAAGTTGCGTTGAGCCCTCCCTGCTCTCTAAAGCCTCCTGAGCTCAGTGACCACTGTAGCACCAAGCAGGAGACAGACATCCTTCTCTAGACTTGTGCATATACACACATGCCCTTCTCTGACAGAATACAGAGCCCACATGCCACCTTGTCCCTCCTGTCTGTAGAAATACTGCCATCAAGAAGCGTTGGTGCGAATATGTATAACACTACATATACATTCTAATTAGGATTTTACTGCTTTCCAAACAGTTCTTTGAGGCAGGCAGGAATTTTATTTCCTTTTGGTATGAAGAAACAGGTGAAATATCACACAAGTGACTGCTTTTCTTCCTTATATTGCCAATTGATAGTTGCCTTGGAGTAGGACACTGTTTGATTTACGTTTATTTTCTCATCTGCACCCAGTGATATTTATTGATCTCTATCTCCATTAGACAATGGAGATATAAGTGGGTCGTTTTACTTTAATGGCACTCTGTATTAAAGAGGAAAGATGTGGTAATATTGGCTTTTCAGAAGAGGCTGTTTTAGAGACAAGAGATTTTCGGTGAAGGGTTGAATCC
The DNA here is from genome assembly GCA_004026605.1 of Ondatra zibethicus. NCBI lineage: Eukaryota > Metazoa > Chordata > Mammalia > Rodentia > Cricetidae > Ondatra > Ondatra zibethicus. Next base: position 57,467 of record PVIU01004473.1, on the reverse strand, counting down.
CTAGTGGTACAGTTTTTTTGCAGTTGGGGTCACGGGACAGTAGATATAAGCCAGGAAAGGAAGTGGCACCTCTGATTTTTTTCGTTTTTCTTTTTTTTTTTTTTTAAGCGATGCAGTATCGCCATCTGGTGTCCATCCTAGGGAGAGTCAACTCCTTCTCCGGGGACAAAGTAGGCAGCATAGTGCTGTTGTTGCAGAGCTGCTTGTAGATAACTGTTTGTTCTTTTCAGGGCTGCAGCTGCAGACAAGTATGGGCCTGCTGTTTTTAAAAGATTGAATTCTATCTCTGTCTTTTAATCATCTTTTTTCTTTGTTGACGTGGTCTCTTATAGCCGAGGCTGACCTTGAACTCCTTATTTTCCTGCTTCCACCCTCCAAGTGTTGGGTTTATAGATGTTCTTCACCATGCTTGGGTATTTTCATTTTAACTAAGTAGACAATGTCCCCCTGTGGGGGACTTTTTATTCTATAGTCTGTCTTTTCTTTCTTGTTACTACTTTTGGTGGTAGTAATGGCGATCTCACTGTGTAACCCTGGGTAGTCTGTCGGAACTTGCTATGAAGACCAGGTTAGTCTTGAACGTGCATTGATCCTCCTGCCTCTACCTCTTATGTGACTACAAGCATGTACCACAACATCTGGCCCTTTCTTTAACTTTTCTGTACTTCAATTCTAAATCCTACCTCTTTTTTTTTTTTTAAGACGGTGTCTCATTATGTAGCCCTGGCTGGTCTGGAACTCACAGAGAGCCACTCACCTCTACCTCCACAATGCTGGAATTAAAGGTGTGCACCACCATGCCCAGCCCTTTTCTTTTAAAATATTTTTCTTACGTTTACTTATTTATTTGTGTGTGTGTGAGGAGGGGGCAGTATACCATGATGTGGAAGCCAGAGAATAACTCACCAGCGTCTGTTCTCTCATTCTACCATGTGGGTCCTTGGGATAAAACTCAGTTGTTGTGCTCAGCAGCCAACACCTTTACCTCCTGAGCTCCTTCCCTGACCTCTTCCTTCTTCCCTTTCCTTTCCCTTTTACTTCCCCCTTCAATCCTCTTCTCTCACCTTTCCTGCCCTCTCCTTCCTTACTACTCCGCCCCCCTTTGGACCAAACCAAGGACCTCGATTGCTAAGTCTCTTCTTTTCTTTACTATCCTCAATCCTAGTTCCCAGATAACTTGGTGCTTCCTGCTAAGTTAAAAAGACCAGACAGTAGCACAGTTCTTTTCATTTTGAGAGCAATTAGTAAACTCTTTCTCTTGGGTCTTGTCTTAGTTGGGGTTACTATTGCTGTGATGAAACACCATGAGCAAAAGCAACTTGGGGAGGAAAGGGTTCATTTAGCTTATACTTCTACATCACCATTCATCATCAAAGGGATTCAGGACAGGAACTAAAGCAGGGCAGGAACCCCTCCACCCCTGCCCCAGTAGAGGGGTGCTGCTTACTAGCTTGCTCTTCATGGCTTGCTCAGCCTGCTTTCTTATTAGAATCCAGGACAACTAGCCCAGGGATGGCCCCACCTACAGTGCACTGGGCTCATCACTGTCAATCACTAATAAAGAAAATACCTTACAGCTGGATATTTTGGAGACATTTTCTCAATTGAGTTTCCCTCCTTTCAGATAACTCTAGCTATGTCAAGTTGGTATAAAACTAGCCAGCACAAATCTACTCCAGACATTTCCTTCTTTGACTCCTTTCAGTCACAGTCAATCACTCATTCTTTTGCCTCATTCAACACCATGTATTCATCTCTTTATTGTAGAATCACACTGTAGACAATCATTAGTCTACTGCTGGTAAACTTTGGAATAGGCAATGTTCTCCCCCATCACCCCCCACCCCTGACAGGGTTTCTCCGTGTAGCCCTGGCTGACCTGGAATTCGCTCTGTAAACCAGGTTGATTTACACACAAACTCACAGAGATCAATCTGCCTCCCGAGTGCTGGGATTAAAATTATGTGCTGCCACCACTTGGCTAAGGATAGAGTTTTATTGTTATGGATTTCCTTAAAATCTTACCAACTATGAAAAAATCCATAGGACCAAGAACAACAGGTAATCTTTTAAGACCTGCTCAGTCCAGTTTCTTGCTTGGACATGCATTTCAGTGTGTGTGTCTAATGATGTGGGATTCCTCTCTGTGTGCTATGAATATGTTTTATTACCATTGGTTATTAAAGAACCTGGCCAGCAGCTAGTATTTTTCTCCTTCGGCAGCTAAATGGCATCTCCCTGACTCCGCCTACTTTTTCTCTATATCTCTGTTGAGATTTCCTACCGGGCTTTACTCTACTAAGCCATTGGCCAAAACAGCTTCTTTAGTAACCAATGGTAATAAAACATATTCATAACATACAGAGGGGAATCCCACATCATTCTCTGTCTGTCTGTGTGCGAGCAGAGTGCATGCTGCTTGGAACAGACATTTGAGAGTCTAAGAGAGGTCCAGCTAATAATTATTTTCTCCTTTCACCACCTCACCTGAATCTGAACCATCAGGTATTGCCTCACTTTTGTCTATCGTTAGTGCTTTCTACATTTATTGAACCTTCCATACATCTTGAAATGAAAGAATAATTATAGACTTTGACATCATAAAGATTTGAATTCTAGCCATTTATTTCCCTTCTTCATACTCACATCTATCCCAGGCTGATGTGAGTACTTGGAGGACAAATGTGTACTGCCTTGTAAACTAGTAGTTGTTATAATTTCAGTGTGTGAGATACTTTAGGGGAGGTATCCAGTGTTTGTGAACCTGGCTTCAAGGTCTTATTTACAAGCAACAGAATAATGGCCAATTCAAGAATTAAGGCTAATGACTGTGGTTTCTGTTGGCCATGACTAGCTCAGATCTACACAGCCAGCAGAGAAACTATATGCTGAGAGCCTGTGGCTCTCGTTTTCTTCCTTATCATCATAATTCATGGCATGTTAGCTGGCACCTTCTCCCTCCTTGCCTGGTCTCCTCTAGCTCTCTATATTGCCCCCCCTTCAACCCGTAGACTGCACAAGGCCCAGGAGGAGCACCGCACAGTGGAAGTAGAAAAGGTCCATCTGGAGAAGAAGCTGCGCGATGAGATCAACCTTGCCAAGCAGGAAGCTCAGCGACTGAAGGAGCTGAGGGAGGGCACTGAGAATGAGAGGAGCCGCCAGAAATACGCTGAGGAAGAGCTGGAGCAGGTAAGAGAGTGCACTAGATGCCTCAAGGGATGGATAAGGGCAGGGGCCAGGGTCTGACTGGAGAGCTTCATGTGTGAAGCTTTCTGAATATGGTTCAAATCTTTCCTCTAGACTTACCAATAAGGGTAGTGGGAAAGCTGTAAAAACTGTTTACCATTATTTTCAAAGAATGGCAAATAATGGGAGATAAAAGCGATTCTTTCATATCTCCCCTTTCTCACTGAGGTATTTACATCACGTGAACAAATCTTAAGCATCGAGCCGCTAAGTTGTTACGTGTGGAGATGCCTGTGTAAGCACTGCTCAGAAAGCTCACTTTTGCTTTTGTCAAATTTTATTCCAAGAATAACTGTTGTCATAACCTCTAAACTAGATTAGTTTTGGATGATTTTGAATTTTATAAAAATATCAGTGGGGCTGGAGAGAAGAGTTAACAGTTACGAGAATGTTATCTTAAAGAGGACCCAGCACCTGTGTTAGGTGGCTCACAAGTACCTGTGACTCCAGCTCTGAGAGATGTATATCTTCCATCCCACCCACAATATACACACATAATATAGTGCTAGGAGTGTGGATTAGTACTACAATCTTTTCCCACCATACATATAATTCTGTACTCAATCTCCAGCACAACAAAAATAAAATAAAACAACAAAAAGAATGGCATTATGTATACATGCTTTTGGTGTTTGGTTTCTTTGAGTTAACGTGAGAGTCAGGTTGCATGTAGTAATTGATGATCAATTTCCATTACAAGACAGTCTTAAGAAAGCAAAAACAAACAAAAACCACTTGGGTGTAGTGGTACATACCTTTAATCCCAGCACTCAAGGATCTCTGTGAGTTCTAGACCATCTTGGTATACATAGCAAGTTCCAGGCCAGCCAGAGCTATATAGTGAGACCCAGTCTCAGAAAACAAAACAATACTCCCCACCCCCAAACAAAACTGAAGAGATAACTGGGGATTAAGAGCACTTGGTCTTGCAGAGGATCTAGGTTTGAGTCCCAGCACCCAAATGGTAGCTCACAATCATCCATACTTCAGTTCCAGGCGGGTCCAAACCCCTCTCTCACCTCTAAGAGCATCAGACACATATATGATACACATAAATACACTCAGATAAAACATTCATGCATGTAAAATAAATAAATATTTTTAAAAAGAAAGTAAAAAGGCAAACCACAATCAGAGAGGAAATATTTATATATATATGGGTAATGCGTGCACACACACACACACACACACACACACACACGCGCTTACATCCAGGGTATATAAAGAACTCTTACAAACAAGAAAAGACAACTCAAGTTTTTATTTTATTTTTAGTGTCTAGCAATAATTTTATTTTATAATCAATCTACCACACATAGATCTAAAATGCCAAATTAAGCAATTTGAAAATCAGTATACAGGGGTGGGGAAGCTAGAGGCATGAATGAGTAGTAAAGAAATCTCACAAAAGTAGAGGTGTAGGTCCCGTGAGTTTAGCTGAGACGGGAAGGCCACTCCAAGTTCCATGCCAGCCTGGGATATAACCAGTGAGACCCTGTGAACTAGGGAAAAACAAGATTAGAACCTCTAACTCCTGTTGACTAAGGAGCCAGTATATCAGAGGCAGAAATCACTGAGCAAGGGCCCCTGGGATTTGGCTCTGTGGGGTTTATAGAATACCCTTAATATAAATTCAGAAGCTCTCAGAGCTTGATTTGTCTTTTTGCCATGCCATCTCTGTGCAGTGCCATCTGTATCTTTGTGGACAACAGAGATCAAGAGAGGTCTCTGAAAGGCCTCCAGTGTTGCAGGAAGCTTGGCTCAGCTCAGGGAAGGCAGGGAGGCTATTCTCCAGAGTGCGCAGAACCAGCAACTGTGCACAGAGCGGCACATGCATGTTGGTGGGAATGAGCTTGCACCTCCAGCTTTGTGACTGTTAGCAATGGGCCCTGGACATGGAGCTGAGCTGGGTGGGGTGGTGCAGATGGGCAAATGGGAGTCACAACTCCTGCTCTGGCATGTGTCCATGTGATCAACCTTGTCTCAGCTTGCTTTTCCTTCTGGTTGAGTCTTGCAGCCAGGACCTTGTAAACGTAAGGTCAGGGTAGGGCTCCATCTTAAAATATTTCCTTAGCTCCCAGTACTACTCCCAGATATTCTCTTGTTCATGGAACTGTTTAAGGTTTCTATTGCTGTGAAGAGACACCGTGACCATGGAAACTCTTTTATTTTATTTTTCTTTTTTATTGATTTTATTGAGCTATACATTTTTCTCTGCTCCTTCCCTTCCTCTCCCCTCCCTTTCAGCCCTCTCCCATGGTTCCCATGCTCCCAATTTACTCAGGAGATCTTGTCTTTTTCTACTTCCCAGACCATGGAAACTCTTATAAAAGAAAACATTTAATTGGGTGGCTTACAGTTTTAGAGAGTTAGTCCATTATCATCATGGTGGCACATGGCAGCTTGCAGGCAGACACGGTGCTGGAGCTGAGAGTTTTACATCTTGATATGCAGGTAACAGGAAGTGAACTGGCATACTGGGTGTATTGAACATATATGAGACTTCAAAGTTCACCTCCACAGTGACACACTTCTTCCAACAAGGCCACACCCACTCCAAAAAAGCTGCCCTTCCTAATAGTGCCACTCCCTTTGGGGTCACTTTCTTTCACATCATCACAAGAACCCAGTACGCTGGAGTTCAGGAAATGCCAAGGTTTGCCAGTTTTAACTACAGCTAAGCTCAGGTGTTTGAGGCTTGTTCTAAAGAACTAGACTTAAATCCATCTTCACCCTGGACCCACTGAACTGTACCCTTTGACTTTCAGACTTTGCAACTCTGCATCTCTTCAACCCAAGTTTCTAAGTGAGAAGAGATTCACAAGAAAAAAATGACCAATTATAAAAAAACAATATTAAGGAAGTGAAAGTTAAAATAACAATGAAATACCATTACATCTGCCAGAATGTCTAAAAACATAAAGGTCCTGCATCAGTGGTAGCAATATTGGTAGGTACGACCATTGTAAAAAAAAAATTCTTGGTATTTTCCTATCCCCTTTTCTGTCTCCAGTGCTGGGAATCAAACTTGGGCTTTACATGTTATCAAGCACTCTACCACTGAACTACAGTCCAAACTCTGTTTGACAGTTTCTACTAAAGCTAATGCATAAATGCTGTATTGCTGTATACCCAACGGAAATGACTGTTTTTTTATGCTCACTAAAAGATATATATTCAGTAACACTACATTTATTGTAGTGCTAGTCATAAAATCTAAAAAAGCCAAGTTTTTATCTACAGGAAAATGAAAAAATTAATTATAGAATACTTACTTAGTTGAGTATTACTCAGCAATGTAAATGAGCCCTCACCTAGAATCATCAAATGCCACCATGAAGAAAATGACTTGAATCAGGCAATTACTCTACTGCTAAGCCATATTTCTATTCTAGCACAGTTTTTAAAAATTTGATGCAAGTTCTCTCTCTCTCTCTCTCTCTCTCTCTCTCTCTCTCTCTCTTTCTCTCTCTCTCTCACACACACAATCAATCAGTCAATCTAGGTGTGAATTCATTTTGTAGTCCAAACTGCCTTGAATTTTTTCCCTAACCTCCAGTCCTCCATAGTGTCTCAGATTAAGGCCTGCCACTAGGCTTCTGTCCCCTATCTTTTCTTTTTGAGAGAGTCTTGCTATATTGCCCAGGCTGCCCTTGAACTTGTGATCTTCCTGCCTTAGCCTCCTAAGTGGCTAAGATTATGTGTGCAGCATCATGTCTGACTTTACAACCCTTTTAAATCTTAAAGAATATTTAGAAAAAAAATGAAGAGCACATGTTTGCCCTGCTTCCCTCCTTTTTTCTTCTTGGATCCCAGAAGACAAGAGCGGTCCACACTGTCACCTCTGCTGGAGCTACCCATGACAGTTGGGTCACGGTTCTCACTCTTGATGAACCTACTCAAACGGCTGACATCTGATTTAGAAAGAGTCTGAGCATGAAGTGGCAGGGTTTCTATCAGCTTCAGAGGGACTTAGGAAAATGATCTTACTGGAGTGGACTGTTCACGACCATTCGTCCAGTGAAAGATCATTCCATCTCTTTGTATGCACTGTGTTACATAAAACAAATTATAAAACCTCCAAAAATTACTTAGGATCTTCTGTGGGAGTTTTACTGTTGATATTTACCCTGTTAGAAATTAAGATGGGCCGGGCGGTGGTGGCACACATCTTTAATTCCAGTACTTGGATGGCAGAGGTAGGTGGATCTTAGTGAGTTCGAGGCCAGCCTGGTCTACAAAGCAAATTCAAGGACAGCCATAACTGTTACACAGAGAAAACCTGTCTCAAAAAACCAATAAATAAATAAATAAAAATAAGATGGATCTTATACATAAAACATATGAAGTCAGGCACTGTAACTCATTCCTGTAATTCCAGTACTCAGGAAGGTGAGGTAAAATAGAAAAACGTTTAAATATTTAGTAAATAAAAAACTATACTAAATTCTTTACCAATCAAAATAAATAACATTTTATATTAAAAAAAACCTAAATTTTCCAAACTAAAACCATTTTTTTTTTTTTTAAAGACAGGGTTTCGGGCTGGAGAGATGGCTCAGAGGTTAAGAGCACTGTCTGCTCTTCCAAAGGTCCTGAGTTCAATTCCCAGCAACCACATGGTGGCTCACAACCATCTGTAATGAGCTCTGGTGCCCTCTTCTGTCCTGCAGACATACACACAGACAGAATATTGTATACATAATAAATAAATAAATATTTTTAAAAAAAAAAGACAGGGTTTCCCTTTGTAGCCCTGGCTGTCCTGGAACTCACTCTGTAGAAGAGGCTGATTTCAAGCTCAGAGATCCGCCTGCCTCTGCCTTCCAAGGGCTAGGATAAAAGGCATGCACCATCTCTGCCTGGCAACTAAAAACAATTTAATAAAAATAGTGACTCCTTACAATTTTACATATCTTTTAAATGTCTGGCTTATTGGGCTGTATCTTGGGGTTTCTATTGATGTGAAGAGACACTATGACCACAGCAACTCTTATAAAGGAAAAACTTTTAATTGGGTGGCTTGCTTACAGTTTCAGAGGTTTAGTCTATTGCCGTCATGGCGGGAGCATGGTGTTACACAGGCAGACAGCAGCTGAGAGTCCTATATCTTGCAGGGAATAAGAAGTCACTTTGACAGTCACACTGAGGGAAGCTTGAGCAAAAGAGGCCTCAAAGCCACCCCACAGTGGCACACTTCCTCCAACAAGGCCACGCCTCCTAATAGTGCCACTCCCTTTGGAGGCCATTTTCTTTCAAACCACCACAGGCTGCTATGTTCTCTTTTTGTTGTTTCTGATGCAAGCTCTTTCCCTATAGACTAGGATAGCCTTGAACTATTGAGCTCTTCCTGCCTCTGTCTCCCAAAGACTGGAGTTATAAGCATGCACCACCACAGGCATCCTAGATTCCATTATTAGTGTCTATATTCAGTCTCTTGTAGAAAAAAGAGGGTAAAAATGTGAATTAATGCCAGACATAGTGACTCATGCCTGACTCAGGAGGTACAGGCAAGAGGACCAGAAGTTCAAGACCAGCTTCTACTACATAGTAAATTCAAGGCCATCCTGAGCTGCACGAGACCTTTCCTTAAAAAACTAAAACTAAGACTGTAGAAATGGGCTAGTGGTTAAGAGCACTGGCTGCTCTTTCAGAAGCCTACAGTGTGTGCCCCTGTGTGCTGGTGCCTGCAGAGCCAGAAGCACTGGCTCCCTTTGGAGCTGGAGTTATAGGCAGTTGTGAGCCGTGTCACGTGCACTGTGCACTCTTAACTGCTGATCCATCTATCCATCCACCAGAATTAAAATTTCAACCAAGTGCTTTGTCTACCACTTTATGGTGTTTTTTAAATGTACTATTTTTTTTTAATGTGTATGCGTATTTTGCCTGCATCTATGTCTATGTACCATATGTGTGCCTGGTGCTCAAGGAAACTAGAAGAGTGTGTTAGATCCCCTAGGACTGGAGTTACAGATGGTTGTGAGCTGTTGTATGGGTGCTGGGAACTGAACCCAGGTTCTCTGGAAGAGCAACCAGTGCTCTTAACCTTGCATCTCTCCAGCTCATGCTATGGTGTCTTGAAGCCCATACACAGACTACAGCTCACGGTAAGATGATTCAGTGACAGATATATTCCTGAAGAGACCAGGAGGGCTGACAGAGACTGGCTGTGTGACCAGGGGACTAAGCTGATGTGATAGGAGAGGAGAGTGTGCCGGGACCAAAATAAATAAATAAATAAATAAAAGCCTCCATTTGAATTCTGCTTGGCACTGTTGATTGTATGATCTTTTTGTTTTGTTTTGTTTTGGTTTGGTTTGATTTTTCGAGACAGGCTTTCTTTGTGTAGCTTTGGAGCATGTCCCCGAAGCATGTCCAGACTGGCCTTGAACTCAGAGATCCACCTGCTCCTGCCTCCTGAGTGCTGGAATTAAAGGCGTGCACCACCACTGCCTGGCAACAGTGTGATCTTAAGTAGGCTGTTTTTCTTCTTTGTGCTTACTTCCTTGTATATGAAATTCAGAGAACAATTATTGTCATGTCTTCCTGCTGCAAGAATTGTAAAGCAGATATGGACTCTGAGTTTTGAAGAATTGTACAGAGTGCTGGAGAGGGTCTCAATGTCAACAGACAGACCCACTTTCTATGTCCTCATAGGTTCGGGAGGCCTTGAGGAAAGCAGAGAAGGAGCTCGAGTCACACAGCTCATGGTACGCTCCTGAGGCCCTGCAGAAGTGGCTGCAGCTCACACACGAAGTGGAGGTGCAGTACTACAACATCAAGAAGCAAAATGCCGAGAAGCAGCTGCTGGTGGCCAAGGAGGGGGTGAGGCCTGCTTTCCTGTTGGCCTCCTTTGCCCTCTTCCCTCCTTTCTGCCCTTTTCTTTTTATGCTCCCTCCCTCTGTTCTTTTCTACTTTACCTGTTCCTCCCTTTGAGTGAAGAGATACATTGGCAATGGGTTCTGTTTCCTTTTCTAGTTACAATTTCCTAATTTTTGGAGGAGGTACTGAGTATTGGGTATGCCCTCTTGTCTTCTGGCATGATAAATCAAGTGGGGTGGGCAGAGGGCAAGCCTTTTCAGCTTTCCCAGTTGCCACAGGGATAGAGGCTCTTCTGGGCTTGGGGCACTGGCGCTGGACTAGTTTCCTCTAGTCCACCTGCTTCCTCCCCTTGCCTTACTTCACTTTTCTCTTTTCCTCTTTCTCTTCCTTTTCTTGTGAAGCTTAAGTTGTGTTAGTGGGATGGGAACCCAGCTACAGGAAGGCCTTATGTTTTCCAAACATGAATCCATACTCTCTTTAAGCTGGGTTCTTCATCTTTGCAGGCTGAAAAAATAAAAAAGAAGAGAAACACACTGTTTGGTACCTTCCATGTGGCCCACAGCTCTTCCCTGGATGATGTGGATCATAAGATCTTAACTGCTAAGTAAGTAGCACCAGTTATCAGCTCCACGATGACCATCTTAGAGACTGACCCCAATTCCATCTTCTCATGATGGGGTGACATCTCTGATCTTCTGCCCAAGCCCTGATGCAGCTCCCACTTTGCTCTTAAGTTTATGAATATGTTGTGGTTTTTATTCATATATGTCTATACCCCATGTGTTCCTCTGAAAAGTGACCTTCTTCTTGTTGGGGCTTCCACATGGCCCACACCTGCAGTTTTCTTTCATCTGTCTTTAGGCAAGCACTAAGCGAGGTGACAGCAGCACTGAGGGAGCGCCTGCACCGGTGGCAGCAGATTGAGATCCTCTGTGGCTTCCAGATTGTCAATAATCCTGGCATCCACTCCTTGGTGGCTGCCCTCAACATAGACCCCAGCTGGATGGGGAGTACTCGCCCTAACCCTGCCCACTTCATCATGACTGACGACGTGGATGACATGGATGAGGAGATTGTATCACCCTTGTCCATGCAGTGTAGGTGACCTCTTTGTAGGAATGAGAGAAGTAGCATTTGGTGTACAAGATGAGACGTCTGTTGCCTCTGCTGTGCTTATACAACATTTGGGGAAGCTAACCAGAAAAGAAGTCAGCTCCTATCATTCGTTAATAAAACAATTCACATTACGATATTTCTTTATAACTGTCCTTTTAGTATTTTTCCCCTTGCTATATGCTTTCTCTGCCCTGTGTCTGTGTCTCTTTCTTTTTCTGTTTGTTTAGTCCTCCTTTTTCTTCCCCCACTATTTATCTTTATGAAAAAATAATCTTCTTTAGAGACTTTTTATTCATAGTATAAAATAATATTAATTTGGACTGTTTGTGTTTATTTATTTCACTTTGTTTCTTATTCTTAATTACTAAAGCAAGTGAATAGAATGATGTCCTTTTTCTTTGCCTTTCGGTGTGAGAACCCCAAATAGTAGCAGTCTTTTAAAGTGATCTATCCCTAAAGTCTCCAAACCGGGAGGCATTCTTGCCCAGGAGGGAACTCCTGTACAAGTATGTCTGGCTACCTACCAAACGTGGACTCCTCCTATCCCCATCTCTATTCTGGTTCTTTCCCCCAAAGGTGACAAGAGCTTAGTAGAGCACAGCCTAAAGGGACAGTATTCTGTGGGAATTCTGTAGTGACTCCTCTTCTGGTCTACAGCTGAATTTTTATTTGAATGGGAGATTATTTTAGCTAAATAAATTAGGCATATCTATGGTAAAGGTGTTATCTTGGGTCCGTACCTTACCAGTGCAGAGGAATGTAGGGCTGGTTTAGGCTCTCATTTTCAGGAGGCCATATACATTCCCTGCCTCCCTTGAAGTCCAGGTCCTTTGATCAGGCCAAATTTATATTTCAGACAAAATTTATTTGTAAATGTCCTTTTTAATGTGCTGATTCTGGAACTTGCTGTTTAGTCCAGGCTAACCTTGAATTTCTGATAATCCTCCTGATTTCAACCCCATCAGGGATTGGGATTATAAATATGTAGGACCATGTGAGTTTTTTTCAGTAGTACATTAAGGCCAAGCCTCTTTATATCCTTGATTTGATATCTTTTTTGTTTTGGTTTGGTTTTGGTTGTTTTGAGACAGGATCTCACTATGTAGCTCTGGCTGGCCTGAACTCTGTAAATCATGTTGGCCTCAAACTCAAGAGATCTACCTGACCCTGTCCCCCAAGAATTAAAGATGTGTGCCAGAACACCTGGCTTGATCTGATATCTTGTTAGTTCTTTAGCCAAAGGCCTAACAAGGTTTGGGTCACTAGTAGGCAAGTCTGGATCCTAACTTATTGATCTAAAGACTCCTGTGCTCTCTAGGTTAGGAGGAACCTTTGTTAGTTCTGAAGGTTCTGCTCTCTACTATTCCCTGTCCCCAGCCCTTCCTGTATCCCATTGATAGACAAGGCCAAAACCCTTTATAAATCAGATTCTCTTCTCCTTTTGGCCTGGCTGTTGACCCTAGATGCTGCCTGGCTGATGGGGCGTAGGTTCAGTGACCGCTCTCTCTGCTCTACATCCGCCGGCTCGGATGATCAGTCCCTCTGGAAATACCCGGGTTTGAGGAGCCCCTTTGGGGCTTTTGTTTTTCCGACTTTTGGAACTAAACCGACACTCCTATCCAGTGGGCCCCTTCTCTTGCCTGCCTTACACCCCTGCCTGCTCTCCCATTCCCTCAGCACTGCCCCTACTAACTGAAGGGAGGGGTTCGGGAGTGATGAGAATCAGCCTGCTCAACTGAGGACTGGAGAGAAGACATCTATAGTGATGGAAGGCTTAGGCCTTTCCCCTCAGCCCAGCCACAGATGTCCTCGTGGACCTTCTTCCAGCTGGGCCGGGAGCGAAAGGGAAGGAAAGAACATGCCTCTCTTTTCTTTTTCATGTTCTTCCCTTACCTCCCAGTTTCTACTCCCCACCCTCTTCCTTTCCTATTATGGGTTTCTTTTTCTTCAAGCATTTCATGCTTTGAAAGTTACCAGCTGTATAAACCCTGCTGCCTACTTTTCCACACTATGGAATTGTGTTCTCTCCATGGGTTGGCCCCGTAAAACTCTGCCACTCTAATAACCTCTGACTTTCTCCAACTTAAGGAGTAAGTTTTTTTTTTTTTTTTTGTTGTTGTTTTGTTTTTCTTTTTTTAAGTTGTAGCTGGGATTGAACCTAAAGACATGCTCTGGCACATCCCTAGGTTACTGGTGCCCAGGTCAGGGTGATAATTATCCTACAAGAGCCTGGTTTGCAGCACTGATCCAGGAACTAGGTCATTGTCATTTATGTATGTATTAGAAGAAATTTGGAAAGTAAAAAAAAAATATGTGAATAATAGCATTTTTAAAAGGCATTCATGCCTCTAACCCCAGCACTCAGGAGGCAGAGGCAGCACTTAGGAGGCAGAGTTTGAGGCCAGCCTGGTCTACAAAGTGAGTTCTGGGATAGTGAGGGCTATACAAAGAAACCCTGTCTTCAAAAACAAAAAAGGCATTTATTGTCTCACCATAGCTGAATACTTTTTCTTGATTTATTTTTGTCAATTTAAGAGAAGATTTTATTTTTATTTGAAATTATGTGTATATGTATGTGTCTTGAGTTTGGGTTTGTGCACATAAATGCAGTATCCACGGGGCCAGATGAGGACATTGGATCCCTGGAGCTGGAGTTACAGATACTTGTGAATTGCTCAAAGTGGGTGCTGGGAACCAAACTCGAACCCTCTACAAGAGCAGAACATACTGTTAACAGATGGGACATATCTCCATTCTCCTCTTGTGAATTTTTAAAAGGTGGCTAAAATAGTTATTGAGTGCAATGACCTGTGTAGGTTTTTTGGGATGCTTGAAAGTCTCAGAACAACCCCACAGGATTCTACAAATATTGGTTAAAATGAGAATGTAAGTGGTTTAGGGTCGCAGTTAGAAGTAGAAAGGCTTGGGTTCAAATGCTAGTGTTTTGTATTCCAAAGTTCAAGGCTATTTCATAAAAATTTTTATCCTTCTTTGTCCCTTAAAGTTTTTGATGTTTGTTTTCTGAAACTGAGTCTCATTCATTATACAGCCCAGCTAATCTCTAGTTCACTTTATAGTCTACTGGCTTCTAACTCATAACTCTGCTACCTTGGCCTGTCAGGTTACAGTTATATCCTAACACCTCCAGCACCAGGAACTTTAATAGGTATCTTCCATGCTCTTAAAAATTTTTATAAGCATCACTTTTGATGTCTCTGCTGTCTCCCAGCAAATAGATTTGCTCTCATTTTTCAGTCATTTCATCTTTATGTATACTTTTATGCAACTATTAATAACGATCCAACGAACATGTTTGTGTATAAGTCCTAGTTTGTGTTGTGAATTACTTACTGAGGCTGGTTAAAAAGGAAAGGCTGGTTCTTGCTGCTCTCCCGGGCCTTGCTCCAGGTCCCTATCCTGTCCTGCCTGTGTTCTCCCACTAACTGCCTTGCTACTTCCCTTTGTAGTGACATTGGCCTCAGGTCTCCTTCCACTGGAGTTACCACTAAAACTGACCCGGGCACCTCCTCTACAATTTCCCATCCTTTAAGGTCCCATAGTGGGAGGTTTCTGGGAGGTGGTGTCCTTTTCCCTAGATTGGGTATCAAAGGTCCAGAGAGGTATCTAGCAGGCATATCTTTATGGGTACCTGCTTGCCTGCATCCAGCCTGGAGTGGCCAGTCCTTATACTCTCTTTACTCTCCTTGCAGCTCCCAGCCTGCAGAGCAGTGTTCGGCAGCGCCTGACGGAGCCACAACATGGCCTGGGATCTCAGAGGTTGGTAGAGGGCGAGGCTGGCCACTTCTTGACAAGCCGGGTATCTCTGCGGCGAATGCGTAGCCTTTCATCTGGACAGTCTTTCAGTTCTGAAGGCCATGGGACCAGCCCTCCATCTGCCTCTGCTTCTTCTTCCTGCTCCTCTTCCAATACCACCATCGCCACCACCACCACCACCTCCACTACCACCACCACCATCAACACCGTCCATGTTCACCCTGTTTATTATCATCACAGCACTTCCTATTTCCTCCAGATGGATCCCTACCCTGACCCAACCCCTTCTGACAGCACCGCTGTGATGTCTGGGCGTTCAGAGAGCTTGGGGTATCGGCTGTCTCTCTTCTCTTTCTTCCTTCCCTTTCTGCTGCTTTTACCTTGGCCTCTGCCTGCTGCCTGCTGCTTGTTGACTTCTGGGAGGTGTGGTGAGGAATCTCCCCCCTTGTCCTTTCCTTTCTCAGTTCTGCCTTTCCTTATTAAGGTCAGCTTAATTTCCTACACCTGTCTTCCCTTTGCTGTTTGGGGTTTTCTGACTCTAAAAATGAGTACCGGTCCTCTTCCCTCATGATCCTATAACACTTGTTTAAATTATGTACTCTCAGATCAGTTCTCTCATTTCCTTTACTCCTTAAACAAATGTACTCTGTGTTAGGTTCTTCTGAACACAGGGATTCATGGATGATAAGATGAAATTCCAGTAATCATGACATATAGTTTTATCTGGGAATGTCACACATGTCAATTATGAGCCAATTTTATAAGTGCTCTGGGGTTCTGAGGAAGGAGGAATGACTAACAGTGTGTATCTAGGTGGAATGTGTCACAAAAGAGATGACATTGGTGGTGAAGCCCTGTTCATGGAGAAAGGAATAGCGTTCTAGCTTGAGGAGATGTTATGCGTAGAGGAATGGAAGTGTAAGAACATATTATATGTTTGTAATGAGAATATTGCATATGTGTTGGAGAGAAGCAGTAGTAGATGAGGTCAGAATGATGAAAACTTCAGAAAGGCTAAGGATTTTGTCTTTATCGCTTAAGAAGTGGAGCATAAAGGTTTTCTAGATGAAAGTGAATTGGCTGTACTTCTATTTGAAAGGACACGGGATAATTACAAGTGCTTGCTGCCAAACGTGATGACCTGACTTTGAACCCAAAAGTCCACATGATAGAATGAAGGAACCAATCCCTGGAAGTGGTCCTCTGACTTCCCATCTGTGCCATATGTGTGTGCTTGTGTGCACATACACAAAATATGTGTAATAAAATACAAATTAAAATCTTTCCATTTTAGAAATAACATTGTAGTGGCCTGTATGCAGGTAGGAAAGAGAAGACTAAGGAACTCTGAGGCACTGCAGCACACCACTGGGGAAGAGCTGGGTCTCAGCATGGCAAGATAGTTTACTTGTAACTGACTAGAGATGCAGAAAGAAGTGTCTAGTGTGACTGAGTAAATGAGCACAGCCTCCATGGAATTACACTACAAGAGAAGAAATACAGATTTGAAAATTTGGGGCAAGAAAAGTTAGGCAGGTATTGAAATACTTACTTGTTAGAGTAGGAAGTTAAGGCTCTGAAAGGGCAGTTTTCCCCAGGTCGCAGAGATAATCAGGGTAGGAAACAGACTAGAACTTGAATTTTCATTTAGGATGCTTGTTCTTCTGCAAGGTGACCCAGAGAAGAGTTGAAAGTTTCTCCTCAGCCTGATCTGGCAGCTCATTAACTTTCCCTGCTAATATGTCAAAATGTTAGGCTAAGATCGGAGATAGTAGCCTTGACCTTGTATGGGACAAGCTTAGGGGACCCCAAAAAGGACTCACCTTCGGAAGTAAGTCTCATCCCTGAAATTGTGGCTGTGGTCCAGTCCTGGTTGTCGAGCTGCAGCCTGCTTACTCTGTTGATGTCTTTTGGTCTGGCCTAACTGTGGCTATCCCTCTCTCTACCTCTGCTTCACGAACCTTTGGATAGTTATCCTTGAGGGCTGTTCTTTTGCTTCCACAAAGAAACTGCCCTTAAAGATTATTGCTTAGCAGAGTTGCCCATTTTCACTCTCATCTTCATTTTCATCTGAAAGTGTGGGAAGAGAGACTGTTCCTCCCCATACCCATGGAGAAGACCGGAATGGGTTGGGGAAGCTAGGGGTTGCTGTAATTTCATGTTCCAAGGTCTAAGCTGGGGGTGGAGAGATGGCTCAGAGGTTAAGAGCACTGACTGCTCTTCCAGAGGTTCTGAGTTCAAGTCCCAGCAACCACATGGTGGCTCACAGCCATCTATAATGAGATCTGGTGCCCTCTTCTGGCCTGCAACCAAGGTCTAAGCTGAGGGCAATTGGGAGGAAGGGTGGGTAGTACCTGCATTCACCTGGCCTGTTCACTGCTTAATTTTCTTTTGCACCATGCACCAGAGGATCATCTCTAAAGGCAAACAGGCTCTCTAGTAAGGTTAGTAGCTTGGGATGGGAGTCCAAGGCAGCCTAGCCTTTGGGGAGGGATAACTCTGGCCTAAAAGGTCTCAGAAGTTCAGGGAGGGAAGGTGAGCTTACCTTAATGGATTTTTCCCCTCTTATCTACTAAGGCTTTCTTCTAGGTTCTTATCCTTCTATGGGATTCTTATCATTTAATTGATGAGGGAGGCATGGGAGGATGAGGATCAAGAACAAGTTCCAGACTGTGGGTCAGGAGAAATGAGGCTGAGTGGTCCAAACCTTTTTTTTTTTTTTAAATCTTTTCCTTAGTGCTATAAAGGTAGAAATTGATAGGATCCTTACTTTCTTAGTTTAAAAGAGCCACCATTTTTAGCGTACGTCTCAGAACATCTTGACACTTTCTAGGTGGTTTATGTTTATGGGGGAGGATTGTTATGTGCTTAGAGAAACAAGGACACTTTTTTTTATTGTTTAAGATACAGTCCTGGCTGGCCTCAAACTTGCTATGTGCTAAGGGTAATTTTGACTCCTGATCTTCAGTCTCTACTTCCTAATTGCTCAGAGTATAAGTGTGTAGTACCACACCAGCTTTTTGTTTAATTTATTTTGTTTTTGAAACATGGTTATGCTATATAGCCCCAGCCATTCATCCTGGAACTTACTATGTATGTACAGAAGGCTTGCCTTGGATTTGGGGTAGTTCTCCTGCCTTAGCCCTCCAAGTACTGGGATTACAGATGTGCCCTTGGTGAAGACACATTTAGATAAAAGTGTCAATATATAAAGCCAAATAGGAGACTGACTGTTTATGGAGAGTAGACTATGTGGCTGAAGCGGTATTTGTAGGACTGGAATGGGTACTAGCATTGTTTTCCTTCCACCTGTAAATAGGAAGGTACTGACCCATGGAATTGCTGCTCAGTTAGTTGTTTCCTGGAGAGAAACCTAAAATAGCTACGAGCCAACCTCTTACTTTTGCCTGTGTCATAAGACTGGTGCCCTTCCTAACCTTTGACCCCTGACTTCCTTCTTACCTATTTAGTATTTCCTCTCCTACTTTTTTTTTTAAAAAGATTTATTTATGTATGTGCACTTGTGTTTTGCCTAAATATACTCTGTATGAGGATATTGGATACACTGGAATGGGAACTACAGACAGTTGTGAGCTGCCATGTGGGTGCTGGGAATTGAACCCGGGTCCTCTGGAAGAGCAGCCAGTGCTCTTTTTCTTTTTCTTTCTTTCTTTTTTTTTTTTTTTTTTTTTTTTTTTTTTTTTTTTTTTTTTTTGGTTTTTTGAGACAGGGTTTCTCTGCAGCTTTGGAGCCTGTCCTGGAACTAGCTCTTGTAGACCAGGCTGGTCTCGAACTCACAAGAGATATGCCTGCCTCTGCCTCCCGAGTGCTGGGATTAAAGGCATGCGCCACCACCGCCCAGTGCAGCCAGTGCTCTTAACTGCTGAGCCATCTTTCCAGCCCCTCTCCTACTCTTCTAACTCAGATGTTTATACCTTTCCTTTGGCCCTCTCCTCTGCCTCTGTTGTGGGATCTCAGGCCTCTAGGAAAGTGAAGGAGAATTCAAGATTGACAGGGTGATCCTAATATTCACCCTTTGTTATAGAAGCAGGAGCAGTGGCATCTGATTGGCTCATGGCCTTCCCGGGCTCACCAAGCCATTAAAGGGGTTTTAGTCCCTGAACTAGACTCAGAGTATATGTCCAGTGTGTAATGACATGATCCCATAATTCAGACATGCAAATAAAACTTCTTATAACTGGTCCTATATTGACCTTCCAGGTTGGCTGGCTCTATTGCCTTTCTTCTACAATACTTTGCAGTTTCTAAGTGCTTTGTTAACATTTTTGTTCCTCCAAACAGTCTTGTAAGGTAATTAGTTTGATACTATCTTCATTGGGCAAAAAATTGAGGCTCAGCAAAGTTTGATGACTTATCTAACTAAGATCACAGAAGGGTTTAGAGCTCTTCTCAAGCCCTGTACCTTAAAGGCCAATGTTCTATCTTCCTATGCCTCTCTAAATTCTCCCTGTCAGCAGAGCTCTGAAACAAATTCCACATTTCCTGCTTTGATTTGAACTCTGTAGAACTTCTCCATGGCCTCCTTTAAATCCTGTGAGAGGGTAGGAAGAGGCAACATCTTGGCCTTTGGGATGAATGAGAGATTGTTTGCAAGGCTGTTCTAACTTCTCCCCAGCCTTGGTCAGGCCCGCTGACTGCATGTGTCCTGTTCTTTGGAGCCTGGCCTAGACTGCATGTATCCCAGGTGTGATGGAATTAAGTGGGGGAGGAAGGCATGGAAAATGGTGATTCAGAGCAACATGATGCTTCTATGGTAGCTTAAAGTTGAGTCCTAATAAACTTTACCAGACATGGGAAGGTGGATTATTGAAGAGGATGCCTATGGACTTTGAGCCTATGGTTTCTATCAGTGTAGGACCTTGGTATTCAGCCAATGTAAAGCTGTTTGCCTGATGATGATGGTATATAATAACATATGTTTTTATTTCTTTCTGTTTGTCTCTTTTCATCATTGTTCCCTTTCTCCTGTTTCTACCCACTTTGTTTCCTCCATAATCCTACTTTTCCTCTCTTTTTCTTCTCCTCCTCTTCCCATTTCCCTATATTCTATGTTCCTTTTTCCTCTCTGTCCAATATCTTACAGGGATTTGACCCATTCCGATTCGGAGTCCTCCCTCCACATGAGTGACCGCCAACGTGTGGCTCCCAAGCCTCCTCAGATGGGCCGTGCTACAGATGAGGCTCCCAATGCCATGCCTTCCAATGGCAGCCATCGGCTGATTGAGGGGGTCCATCCAGGATCTCTGGTGGAGAAACTGCCTGACAGCCCTGCTCTGGCCAAGAAGGCATTATTGGCGTTGAACCACGGCCTAGACAAGGCCCACAGCCTGATGGAGCTGAACCCTTCAGGCCCACCTGGTAGCTCTCCACTTTTGGATTCTTCCCATTCTTATAGCCCTAGTTCCCCAGACCCAGACACACCATCACCAGTTGGGGACAGCCGAGCCCTGCAAGGTAGCCGAAACACACGGATTCCCCACTTGGCTGGCAAGAAGGCTGTGGCTGAGGAGGATAATGGTTCTATTGGTGAGGAGACAGACTCTAGCCCAGGCAGGAAGAAGTTTCCCCTCAAAATTTTTAAGAAGCCTCTTAAGAAGTAGGCAGGATAGGATGGCAGTGTTGAGACAGCCTGTCCTTCCCTGGGTCTTCTGCCTTCCCCCTTCCTTTCTTTGAGCTATCTGGCCCCTGGAGTGGGGCACGGAGGGGTGGGCACTGTACATACCTGCCCCACTCATCCTTGATCCTTCATCATTATTTATTAATTGACCACCATGGCCGGCCTGCCCTGAAACCCTCCCTTCCAACCATGGCTGCTGTCACACCCTCTCCACTCCAGTGCATGTCTTAGTGCTGTCCCCTTAGTTTCCCAGCTCCACCATCTCTGCTGTCCCAGTTTTAAGGTTTGGTTTTTGTTTCTGTCTCCTGCTTTCAAGCTCCTCTCCCCCATTACTCCCCAACTTTCCTAGCAGTTGTGGGGAAGATAGGGGTAACTGCTGACACCTGCACCTCAGATCTCCCCATCCTACTCATCATCGTTCTGCTGATCCCGCACTGGCCAAGGCCCCAGTCTCTGCGGTTTGTTCTGTGGAAGTGTGATAGGTTGGAGGGACCTCATCCTGGAGCTCATTTGGATCTCCGGGACTCCATTCAGGGAATGAACCAACTCCCAGGGAACAAGTCACCAGTTTTGAGGAGAGGCCAGGCTTGCGTTATTGGGGAGAGACTTCTCTTAGGTGGAGGATGAGTAGATGCCAAAGCTGTGGGCTATAAGGCACTTGCCATTTCTCTCTTGCCCTGCCCACTTCTGCCTTCCTCTTCCCTCTGCTCCCCTATATTGCAGGAGTGTATCTCTTTAAGAGGTGCTGCCCTGAAGCTCCTCAAGCATCATTACTGCTGGGGCTCAGGACAACTGACTCCCCTGGCTATGGGAGCCACAGTCATGACACAGGGCTCTTGTGGAGCCCTGGGCAAGGATATTGTATTTGAACCAAAAGACAAACAGTTTTAAAGTAAATAAAGTAAAATAAATCTCCTGAATTTCCCAAGTGCCTGCACAGCATCCTCCCTGTCAGACTCCATTTTCATGTTACTGCATAGCCTGGGCCAGAGGCTCAAGACGGACACAACTGTTTTGGGGAGGGGTGGTGAAGGAAGACGGTGTCTGTACGTGAAGGCTGCCGTGTGACCACTTCTCGCTCTTGCCTCCCATCTTCCAGACAACTCTCTTCTTTACCTGTTTTTGCTATGGCTGTAAAGGTATTTTTCCCTCTGCCCCATTCTGTCATGCCTTTACCCTGAGATCCTAATTCGGGCCTGGGTTGGGTGCAGCTGGGGCTGGTCTTAGGCGGGTGCTAGGCTATAAACTGCCTTGTAGCCCCCTGGACACCCACAAATGGGTTTTTCTGTGTTATTTCATAAGATTCTTTTAAGTCCAATAAAGCATGTAGGAGATTTTAACCTCTGTTGGCTGTGACTCTCTCATTGTGTTCTCTCTGGCTTAGCGAGAGGGACGAAGGGGCTGGTGAAATAGACCATTGGGTTAGGGCACTTGACATTAAGCCTTACAGACCTGAATTTCATCCCTGAGACCCACATGGTGGAAGGACAGAACCAAATCTGAAAGTTCTGTCCTCTAATTTCTACACATGAGCCATGGTGTGCACGCACAGGGAGGGGCACAAAAAATACATTCTCATTTTTCCCCTTCCTGAGACAGGGTTTTTCTGAGTAGCCATGGCTGTCCTGGGACTTGCTCTTTAGACCAGGCTAACCTCAAACTCAGAGATGTGTCTGTATTTGCTTCCCTGGGATAAAGGCATTCTCTACCACCCCCAGCCTAAATAAATTATAAGCATTTTAAAAAACATCAAAAGGATAAAGAGACTATTCTTCATTTGCCAGAGGTGAATGAAGATCTAGGGCTGAGAGATACCTAATAAAATATAGGATACCTAGGTAAATTTGAGTTTCAAGTGAAGATTCTTTTTTAAAGATTTATTTATTATGTATATAGTGTCCTGTCTGCATGTTTGCCTGCACACCAGAAGACAGCATCAGATCCTATCATAAATGGTTGTGAGCCACCATGTGGTTGCTGGGAACAGAGCTCAGGATGTCTGGAAGAGCAGCCAGTGCTCTTAACCTCTCTCCAGCCCCGGGTGAAGATTTTTTTAGTATTATCTTGTCTTACACAATACTTGGGATTCAGTTTTATTGATTAAATCTGACAGTCCTATTTTTTTCTTTCCTTTTTAAGAAAACTTCTTTAAAAAGGGGGTCTTATGTATTCCAGGCTGGCCTTGAATTTCCCACGCAGATGAGTCTGACCTTGAACCCATAATCCTCCTGCTGCCACTGCTCAAATCCTAGGATTATAGGTTTATGTCACTCTACCCTTCTGACAATTCTGTATTTGAGCCATCTTAAAGGGGGAAAATACACTTATTTATCATATGCCTGTGTGGACATCAGAGAACAACTTGTGGTAGTTGGTTCTTTTACCGTGTGGGCCCTGAAGGTTGGATTCCAATTGTCAGGCTTGGTGGTAAATGCCTTATCCCCACCTCGATGGCCCTATCTTTTTTAAAAGCGTATATTCATTGAATAAAATGCTGAGTTTTTATTGGCATCCTCATGCTTGTCTAGCAAGTACTTGGATATTTTTCACTTCCACCTCTCAACCCATTCATTCTTAAGTCCATAAACCTATCATCTTAGTTTCTCCACATTTCAAAAGAAATTAGGAAACAGAAATTAGTAATGGGAAATGGGTTTATTTGTAGTTTTGCTACTGGGGAGAAAAATATCACTCCATCCTTTTCTCTAGCATGCTGGTAGTCTTTTACAGTTTATAGAAAACTGAGACAAAGGCAAGGTATGTAGCTTTGCTGTGAAGAGTTGAGCATGCCCTCTCTTAGGAGGAGGCCTGCATTGTGTCAGTTCTCAGCAGTTCTCTTAGCACAGGGGGATCTCTCTTTTGCCAGGGCTTCAGTCCATTCTCAAGTGTGGAATCACTGCTACATTGGTGTCCTCTTTGTCACCACTCAGGCCACTGCAGTTGAGAATCTGTTAAGCTGGCTGGCGATTGCCTGGAGAGAAACACTTCTCACAGATCAGACTTAAGTGCATATTACAGGGAGGTTTTAAAGACAACACAGAAAAACTCCATGCTGGTTGGGAGTTGCAAGGGGAAGCCAGCAAACTGTTTATCGAGAGCAAAGAACATGTTGTTAGCTGGGACATTTAGGACCCTGAGTTTCTAGAACAGGATTGGGTGTTTCCCATGGAACTTTTCAGGGCTAGGGGTATGTTTTAGTTAGAGCTTTTATTGCTGTGAACAGACACCATGACCATGGCAGCTTTTATAAAGAAAACATTTAATTGGGATGTCTCTTACAGTTTTAGAGGTTCAGTCCATTATCATGACGGGGAGCAAGGCAGCATACTGGCAGATATGGTCCTGGAATAGCTGAGAGTCCTACATCTTGCAGGCAAGAGGAAGTCAACTGACAGTCACAAGTGAGGGAAATTTGAGTAAAATAGACCTCAAAGTCCACCCCCACAGTGACACACTTCCTCCAACAAGGCCACGCCTCCTAATAGTGCCACTCCCTTTGGGGGACCATTTTCTTTCAAACCACCACAGGGTTGAAACCAAAGATGGCTCAGCTGAGAGAAAACGGAGAAACCTTTACCCTGTTAACACTTTTCTTCTTTCCAAATAGTGCTGCTGCTTCAGGTTTTTAAAAAAATATTTATATTTGATTCGTCTTCTCTTGTACGATACATCCAACCTCAGTTTCCCTTTCCTCCACTCCTCCCTTTTCATCTTCTCCCCTCTGCCCCCAACCACTTTCTCCATTTCCCGTCAGAAAAATATGCCTCCCAGGCATATCAACCACACATGGCATAACAAGATACAGTTAAGACTAGCCACAAACCCCTCATATCAAGGCTGCTCTATGCAACCCAGTAGAAGGGAAAGGGTCCTAAGAGCAGGCTAGAGAGTCAAGAGACACCCCTGCACCTCTACTTCTACTGTTAGGAGTCCCACAAAAACAAGCTAATAATGATATCTTGTTTAGAGAACCTAGTGCACACCCATGCAGGCCCCATGATTGTCACTTCAGTCTCTGTGGGCCCTATGAGCCCTGCTTAGTTAATTTTGTGGACCATGTTCTGGTGTCCATGAACTCTGTGGCTCCTACAATTCTTTCTTTCTGTCTTCTGTGGTTACTTAAGCTCTAAAGGGAAGGGCCTGATGGAGGTCTTCAATTTGGTTTCTCCCCCCTGCCTAATATTTGGCTGTGGTTCTAAGCATCTATCAGCTCTTGGAGGAAGCCTCACTGAATGGGCTAGGTATTGATCTGGAGTTCTGGTGGCTGGCTCAAGTTTGGTGGAGTTGTTTTTTTGCTTTGTTTTGTTTTGTTTTGTTGTTGTTGTGGTTTGGGTCTAGATCCCACATGAGAGAAAACATGCAGTATTTGTCTTTATGAGCTTGGCTTATCATGACGATCTCCAGATCCATTTTCTAGCAAATGACATAAATTTGTTCCTAATGTTTGAATAACACTTAATTGTGTACATACATCACATGTCCCCTGGACCACCCTGGTCTTCTAGCTTCTAGCTTGAACTGGGAGCTGTGTGGGTGGGGATGAACAGCTTCTGGAGGGTACAAGAAACAAGTGAAAGATTTTAGCAAAAGTATGCCACTTACATTATTTTATGAAGGACGGTTTGAGTGGCCCAAATTAGTTTTTATACCTTCCCTGTATAAGTACAAAATAGCACCCTCATTATTTTATTTTTTCACCTATTCTTTTGCTTTTCCCCCTTTGAATATAGATTTTTTTTTCTCATATAATACATCCTGATTATAGCTTCCCCTCCCTCTACTCCTTCCAGTTCCTTCCCATCTGGATCCCCTCCCTTTCAATCTCCCATTAGAAAACAAACAAGTTTCTAAGGAATATTAATTTATTTTTTATTAATGAATTAAATATAATAAGAAATAAGTAGTGAACAAAACCAACAGAAGGCAAAGATCACAAGAGAAAAGCACAGAATCAGAGACCCACTTGTTCCCACACTCAGGAATCCATACAAACACTAAACTGGAAGCCATACTGTATATGCAAAAGACCTGGTGCAGGCCCATGCAGGCCCTGCGCTTGCTGCCATAGTCTGAGTTCACACGGGCTTTGATCATGTTTATTTAGAGGACCTTGTTTCCTTGGTGTCCTCCATCCCCTCTGGCTCTTAGCATTCTCTCTGCCTCCTCTTCCGAGGGATTCGATGGTGACATCCCTTAGTACTGATGTTTTGTGTTCAGTCATTAATACCATCCCATCCCAAGGTGACAATTACCTTATTGCTGATCCCATCTCTACCACCATCCACAAAGCTGAAAAACGATATTGGGCAGTGGTGGCGCACTCCTTTAATCCCTCTGCTCGGGAGGCAGAGGCAAGCGGTTCTCTGTGAGTTCAAGGCTAACCTGGTCTAGAGAGCAAGTACCAGGACAGGACCCAAAAGTATAGAGAAACCCTGTCTCAAAACAAACAAACAAACAAACAAAAAAAAAAACAGGCGAATGGATCTCCCTGCTTAAAAATTTTGCCGAACATATTTCTGTAAGGCTAAAATCTAAATACCTCTGGTCTAGCCTGGTTTTTCAATTCAGGAGTGCAGGCCCATGCCTCCTAGCTGCCTCTAGTCTGCGGGGCGTAGGCGTTACCGGATGGAAATCTTGGGGTTGCCAGAATGTAAAACAGGAAAAAAAAAAAGTGTTCTGGGTAGTTACTTTTTTGTTATGAAATAAAAAAAATACTTGTGGGCGGAGACTCCCTTTGCCCACACCCAATATGGCGGCAGAACACTTTTCCCGCCAGGTCCGCCTTCACCCAAAAGGGGAGAGGGCGCAGACTCCGGGGTTTTGCCCATACTCAATATGGCGACCATGGGAAGGGCACGCTGACTTTCTGCTACTCGTTTTCTGCCCATTCGACTCCGGGTGTTGGAAGCGTCAAGAACGTCATTCGAATTCCGTCGCGCGGCGTTGCGTTGTACGTCACGGGTGGCGGGAGCGGGAAGGAGTTCGGATTCTCGTTCCTCCCTGGCGGTGAGGAAAGTGCTGTCTGTCGCGCAGTCTCTGTCCGTTCGCCGAGCGTTCCTTGGGAGTCAGCGCTCACTTTTGGCCGTCGCTCTGCCCATCAGCGCCGCGGAGCTGCAGATTGGTCTCGAAACCCTCGGCACCCGAGCCAGAAGCGCGATGCATGTGATCAAGCGAGGTGAGGAGGGAGAGCGGCCGTCCGGCTGCAGTACCTCGGTCACTCACGCCCGCCCCGCGGCGCCCCTCGCTTCCCGCCCTTCCCGCCGCGGCTTCCCGCCCTGTCAGCGCGCTGGGCCCGCGTCTGCTCGGTCGGCCCCTGAGTGGGTTCGCTTTGCCTTTGTGGTGGCGCTCCCTCCAGAGATACTCCTGTATGGGCTTGTTCCCGAGCACTGCTGTTCCTAGCCGCCATCCTCAGCTGCTTTTGGCTCCATGTTACAGAAGACGTTTCAGAGACTGACGAAAAGCACTCCCCCACCCCGCCAGTAATTATTATATAGCTGATAACAGTTTTGTCTGTCTTTTTTTAGTTTCTAAAACAAAAACAAACAAACCCCACGAAGTTGATGACCTGGAAATAAGAAAAGACTTTGGACACCACAGTCATTTTTCTGGTCTTTTGGGAGGTGGGAGTGTGGTATTTCTCCACCCCTGAATTTTTTTGGAGGGTTTTTTGTGTGTCGTTTATTTGTTTCTTGAGATAGGGTTTCACTATATAGTTAGTGGTGGCTGACCACTTTTTGCTATGTGGACCAGGCTGGCCCTGAATTCACAAAGATCTGCTTGCTTCTGCCAATCAAATTGATAAGGTTAGCCCCCAAGCCGTCTCTGCAGACCCCAAAGACGATCTCTTAATGAGCATTTCTTTTTGGTCAGTTTCAAAAGCTGATTACGCTTGATTCTTTCATATTCCCATCTTAATAACTGCTAGTGCAAACTGTGGTTTGATTCTTCAGATGGCCGCCAAGAGCGAGTTATGTTTGACAAAATTACATCACGAATCCAGAAACTCTGTTATGGACTCAATATGGACTTTGTTGATCCTGTAAGTAAATATAGTGTATATATATCGTGGATTCTTCCCTTCTTGTGACTTTATGTGTCTCTTATCTGTAGACCTTCACTAACTATACTGGTGTTAAATGTGAATTTGTTGCCCGAAACTTTTTTAACTCTGATGTGTCCTTTGAGCTTTCACTTTTCAGAGAACTCTGCGTGTGGGCAGAGGGAGCAGTTGATCTCACCCCGGTGTGGGGATCTCATTTATCCTGTCCTGGTGCCTGTGTACCTCTCGGCGCTTTAGCCACACAGTATGAAAATTGGTTGTGTATCTCCATCAAGATGGGTGTATCTTATTCTTAACTTTTAAGATGCTCTTAACAATTTTATACATACATATATAAAATATATTTTTATTATCTTTTGCCAGTGTCCTCTTATCTCCTTCCCACCAAACTTCTCCATAAGTCCTTTAAGTACTCTGCGTGTTTGTGTTTGAGTGTGTGTCTGTCTGTCCCCATCTGTCCCCACTTGTTAAAATTAATTAGGGCTACTTGTATGAGCAGGACCCTGGGCTTAATTTACCTGGTTGAGCATGGGCGACTTACCAGTGATTGCATCACTGAGGAATTTGACTGCTCCAGCAGCCGTTAGCTGGACAGTGAAGGGTAGGGCCCTGGGTGTCGGTCATCCACTTATGCAATACTGATGGGCCCGGTCTTGCAGATAACCCCTGCAGCTGTGAGTGCCCAAAGGGACCAGAAGACGTTACTGGATCCTGTGGAGCTAGAGTTAAGGCCTCCATCCCTCCCTCCCTCCCTCCCTTCTTTCTTTTCTTCTGGTTTTTCAAGATAGGATTTCTCTGTGTAGCTCTGGCCTTCCTGGAACTCTCTTTGTAGACCAGGCTGGCCTCAAACTCATAGAGATTTACCTGCCCCTGCCTCCCAACTGTTGAAATTAAAGGCATGTGCCATCAGTTTTCACTCTTAACTGCTGAGCCAATCCTCCAGCCCTCCTGAATATATCTTATTCTTGTGAGAGCCATAGTGTGACATCTAGTTAAGTACTTGGTAAATGTTTAGTTAGTAGCCAAAGTGAGAAAATAATTTTATACTTTAAATTTTTATAAATCTACACATTTTTAACTTCCAGATAGTAATTAAAATAGTCAAATGTTAATACTGGGATGAATCTGAGCCCTCATCCTATTTCATCTTCTTTGTTTTGTAGATAAGAGAGAGGAGGGGCTGACTGAAGTTAATGGTGGTGTAATGAGAACCGAGGAGAGTTTCTTGAATCTTAGATAGTCTATTGCTTCATCTAAAAATGTATGTCCACATGCAGGGATGCCTTAATGGACTACAGCTTCCTAGGTGGATCCTGTTGAAAACGTCTGGTGGATGCTATTATATTCAGCACATAGATGATATGCTGTTCCGAGTTCTGATTACTTGCCAGAAGCTATGTGGACTTCTTTGCTTTCCTGCTCATCTGTTGAGTCAAGAAAGCAATCAGGAGCAAACTGGCTTAGCTGTGTTTTTTGTTGTTGTTTTATTTTTTTGGTTTGTTTTTTGATTTTCGAGACAGGGTTTCTCTGTAGCTTTTTAGCCTGTCCTGGAACTAGTTCTTGTAGACCAGGCTGTCCTCGAACTCACAGAGATCTGCCTGCATCTGCCTCCCGAGTGCTGGGATTAAAGGCGTGCGCCACCCCCTCCTAGTGGCTTAGCTGTGTTATAAATGCAGTCCCGGTAACCGCCTACATTCTCTCACACTGCTTTTGAAGGAGATGGGCTTTTGCCAGCTTTCCTACTTAAGCTGTTTTTAAAAGATTTAGTAAATACGTAAACACAACTTAAATTTATTTTTCTTTAAAATGTTTGATGGGCTCTGTAAGCATGAGTCCCTGAGTTTGGAGCTCAACACCTTTGTGGAAAAGCTGTGTATAATCACAGCTCTGGCACATGCAGAAAGGGTCAGATCCTGGGCGCACATAAAATGGCAAGCTCCAGACTCAGAGACACTATCTGTAAGTATAAGGCAGTTGTTACAGTGGGGCCTCTATCCATAGACTTTCCATGCTGGCTCCTCTGACTATGTGTGCTTGTGAGGTTTTTGTTGTGCTTGCTTTTTTTTTTTTTTTGTAAATTTATGCTTACTACTGTAAGAGAAAATAATTATAATCAGCTTCAATTAAACATACTTATAAAAACTATTCTAGTTTCAGGCTAGCCAAGGGTAGTAAGAACATGTCTGAAAACGAGAACAAAAAAAAATACAGAGCTATTCATGTAGTGTAAAGTATGCTTTTGGTATTATTTATCTTTAAATTTTAAATGGTCTTTACTGAACTAAAAATAAGGAGAGGCAGCTGAATTCTCAAGTCGACTCTAGCCTCCACATGCACCTGCGTGGGTAAATGAGCCTACCCCCATGTGTGCGTGCACCTGTCTGTATGCAAACAGTGTATGGTATAGGCGTTGGGGAGATGGCTCCATTGGTAGTGCTTGCTTTGTAAGCATAAGGAACTGAGTTTGAATCCCCAGCATGCATGGAAAAGTCAGATGTGATAGTGCATGCCTGTGGGAAGTTCACTGGCTGGGGCTATCTGGCTGGTTATCTTGCCCAATGAGTGCACTACTCCAGGATCAGTCAGAGTCCCTGTCTCAAAAACTAAAGTGTGTGGGGTGGGGGTTGGAGAGATGGCTCAGTGGTTAAGAGCACTGGCTGCTCTTCCAGAGGACCTGAGTTCAATTCCCAGCACCCACATGACAACTCAGTTGTAACTTCGGCCCCAGAGTATCTGTCCCACACCTCTTCTGCCATCTGCTGGCATAATGATACTTACTCTTTCAAAAAACTAAACTTAGTTTTTTTTTTTTTAAAGTGACACTAATTTATTTGTATATGTATAGGATATATTTTTGGTAGTTTTGTTGGTTTATGGATTCTTACATTGAGATAAGGATGAGGAGATTATGTTATGACTTTGGTTGTCTAACTCTTTGAAGGAGGCTATTGTTTTTTTTTTTTTTTTGGGAAAGCTCAAATAACTGTTGGTTTTATTTTTGTAGGCTCAGATCACCATGAAAGTAATCCAAGGCCTATACAGTGGAGTCACCACAGTGGAACTGGATACTCTGGCTGCTGAGACAGCTGCAACCTTGACTACAAAGCACCCCGACTATGCCATCTTAGCAGCAAGGATTGCTGTCTCTAACTTGCACAAAGAAACAAAGAAAGTGTTCAGTGGTACGTCTGGAGTAACAACAGTAGAAAGAATTTAATATTGTCATAAAATTCCAAAGATTGCATCTTATTTTAAAAAGCAGGAACTAGAACTTCCTACTTCTCCATGTAGCTGACCTGCTGTGTGAAATGTGTGTGTATGTGAAATTGTATGTGTGTGTGGTGTATGTTGAGACAAGGTCTCGTTTAGCCCAGGATGCCTGCAAACTCAGTTTGTAATCAATGCCAGCCTTGAACTCCTGATTCTGTTGTCTCTATCCCCCAAGTTCTGAGTTTATAGGCATATGCCATCATTTTGGCTTGAGTTTCTGTTCTTTTTAATTTTTTAAAATTAATTTTTAATTATGTTTGCTTATTTTGTGTGTTTGTATACGTGTGTGGGCAAATGTGTACCACAGTATGCATGTGAAGGTCCAGGGACAACTTGTGGGAATCAGTCCCTGGGATGGAACTCTGGTCATCAAGTTTGGTGGCAAATCCCTTTACGTGTTGAGCCACCTTGCTGACCTAAGTTTTTGTTCTGAAAGAATTTAAAAAGAAATGTCAAGAAGTGACGGTATTGTCTGCATTTCCTTCTGCACCCTGTTTTTAGCTGTGTGTGAGAGCCATTTAAGAATTGCTGTTAAGCTATAAGGGCTTTATATTCATTTTCTTTGAAAGACTATTTATTTTATATGTAATGTATTATGCTATAGGTACTCAACAGAGGTATGCTTGTTGAGTATTTTCTCTGCTAGGCACTGAAGTAGGTTGGTATTAAAAAACAAGAATTGAGAGTCATTGTTTTAAAACAGCCATTTAGTGGTTTGACTATCCTTGTTTATTTTGTCTTTGCTCAGATGTGATGGAGGATCTCTACAATTACATAAATCCACACAACGGCAGGCATTCTCCCATGGTGGCTAGTTCAACCCTGGATATTGTTATGGCCAATAAGGATGTATGTACAACATTTTTTTCTGGTGGAAATTAATTAATTAATTTAATAATGCATTTAAGGCCGGGCAGTGGTGGTGCTCACCTTTAATCCCAGCATTCAGGCCGAGGCAGGTGAATCTCTGAGTTAAAGGCCAGCCTATTCTACAGAGCGAGTTCTAGGACGGCCAAGGCTACACAGAGAAACCCTGTCTTAAAGAGAAACAAAGCAAAACAAAATGCATTCATCAAGAACATTTGAACACTACAAAAGGTGTATATAAAAACCAATCCTCCTGCTCTAGATCCTGGTTTTCTTTAGTAAAAGCAACTTCATTTAAGCATTTTTTAAACATTTCACTGTGTGTGTACTGTATTGGGCATACTGTTCTCACTGTTGCTATATTCACTTAGAACTATAGCTCATAACTGTCAGCATTTATGAATTTATCCTGTCATCAGTTGCATAGCATTCCATTTTGTAGATTATTTTGATTGTACCCATGAGAATCCCTCTATTGATGAAAGCTTATTTTCCATTTCACTGCAATAAATAAATCTCCTTATATGATAACCATGTGAATGTTTTGGTAGAAATCAGTTTTAACGTTAGGTAACAGGTAAATTAGTTTTCTAGTTCTCTAAGTATGTGTTAGCTATTAAGGAGACTTAAAGCAGCCATTTGTATGTTATTTATAACATAGTCTCTTTCCCCACCCCCTTTTTCTTCAAGGTTTTTTTTCTTTAGATTTTATTTTTTCTTTTTATGTATATAACTGTTTGCTTGTATGTGTTTATGTGCACCATGTGCGTGCCTGGTGCCCACAGATGTTAGGAGAGGATCTCAGATCCCTATGACAACTACAGTTATACATAGAACTGCACTACCATGTGGATCCTGCTCCTCCTAACCACAGAGTCCTCTCTAGCCTCTCATCACAAGATCTGAATTTGTAGCCCTGCTGGACCTGGGACCTGCAGCCGTTGCGGTCATCCTCTATGCTTCTGCCTTCTGAGTGCTTTTATAGGCCTGAGCCCCCAAATTGGTCCAGTGCATAGTTTTGAAAATAAGTTAAAAACATATAACAGTAGCAAAACCTTAGCCTACAAGTAAATATTAGAAGATAAACAAATACTTATAGTCTAGTACCCTAGTTCTTCACTGATCAGTCTAACCCATGCCTGGTTTGGATTACAAAATTGCCCATCAAAGTTTGACAGAAGAAGGAACAGGATTTCAGATAGTGTGGCTGATGAGACCACATCTAATTACTTTTGTTTTCTTTAAATGGCTTTATAACCTACTGAATCTCTTTAACAGTGACCAGTTTTATAAAATCTTACTAGTAA
Organism: Ondatra zibethicus; assembly: GCA_004026605.1. Lineage (NCBI taxonomy): Eukaryota > Metazoa > Chordata > Mammalia > Rodentia > Cricetidae > Ondatra > Ondatra zibethicus. The sequence continues at coordinate 24,367 of PVIU01004473.1, read as the reverse complement.
TTTGTTTTAGATCTGTTGAAGAACCAAGAATTTTCAAAGCCTATAAAAATACTTTGTGTTTGTTTGTAATACATATTATTTTGTTCAGTTTAAAGTGGGTTCATTGTCAAAACAAATATTTGCAACTGGAAATGGCGCGCATGCTTATGACCCTAGCAGGAAGAGTCAGGACTGTCCCATCGGTCTACTTAGTGAGTCCAGGTTAGTCAGAGGTATGTAGCAAGTTCCTGTTTCAAAAATAAATAAATGAAGCCAGGAGCACACCTTTAATCCCAGCACTCAGGAGGCAGAGGCAGGTGGATCTCTGAGTTCGAGGTCAACCTGGTCCACATAGTGAGTTCCAGTATAGCCAGGGTTCCACAGAGAAACCGTGTCTCAGAAAAAGAAAAAAGAAAAAGAGAAAGCAAACAAACAAAATTTAAATAAATAAGTATACTCACATGCAATAAAGTTAAAAATGAATTAATATGTGGTACCGGTATTTTAATATTTACTTATATAGAAAGCATGTTTAAGTTACCTTCATGCTCATATTCTTTCAAATTTGATATAAATATAAGGGAAATTTGGAAATTAATCACTTAATGTAAGTTCTCTAGTTTTTAAATAACTATATTTTAAAGTTTTAATTTTTTTTTGTGGTGTTAAGGATGGAGCCTAGGGTTGTGCACACTGGTGCTGTGTCCCTTAGCCCCTAGCACACTCTTGCATGCTTGTCTGAAAGTCTAATTGGGGTTCAGTTCGTATGCTTCCTGCCCCTCTATCTCTCAGTGTGTGAGATTTGTGTCTGTGAGAGTAGACATAGTGCTATCTCTTTGGTATCCTATATTAGTTTTAGTTCTAGAGACAGCTAAAACATTAGAAGTTGTGAAAGTAAGTCTTATTATCTTAATTATGGATTCTTTTTGATTTCCTTCAGCGCCTGAATTCTGCCATTATCTATGACCGAGATTTCTCTTATAACTACTTTGGCTTTAAGGTAAGTAAATAATGGGTCTCAAATATGTGAGGATTCCTCCTTGAGCCTGGAAGTATAGGGTTTTTGTTCATGTTTGTTGATTTAGTTGGATGCGCCTGGTTATGGTAGGATTATGATAGTGGTGGAACTTTAAGCAAAAATATTCTATTACTTTTGCAATACCTATTGACTCCCTTCTCTGAGAAGTGTTTGTCTAAATATATTGTGTTGCTTACATAACGTAGTGACTAAGGATAGGGCTATTTATTTCAGACCAACTGGGCTCAGCTCTCCTGTTTCTTGTTCATAAGCTGTGCGATCAGTCCCCTCCTTAGAATGAGGATAAGAGTCAACATGTCTCTTCTGGAGATTGATCATGTTGCTTGGATCAGTGTCTAGTCTCTTAAAAGCACTGCACAGATGTTAGGATGTCTCTGCTGCTGCTGCTGCTGAGCCTATAGCATTGGTGTATGCAAGCAGGCCTTGCCCAGAAGTTTGCATATAGTTTTTGCTGAATCAGAACAGCATAAGTGATAATGTTCTAGACTGCAGGTAGAAATGGTAAATATTATTCTTTTTATTTAAAATGATAAGTTTGAGAGATTTCATCAAATCACTTTACTATAAATTGTATATCCGCTGTGTATTTTAAAACTTGAGAATTATTTGGTGACTTTGTTCTTCTAGACACTGGAGCGATCCTATTTACTGAAGATCAATGGAAAAGGTAAGAAATGAAAATGTATGTTAGCTTTTCTGTTCATTACGTTGATGTAGGGCTTTGCACTATTAGCCTTAACATTTCTATTTAGAATCAAAATAACATTTTAAAACATTTATTGCTTTTGGGACAGTAGAAATGACTCAGCAGTTAAGAGCCTGCGTGCTCACAGCTATCTGTAACGGCAGCTCGAGGGGATTCAGCGCCCCCTTCTGATCTCGGTACCAGGCGTGCACATGGTGCATAGTCATTCATATGCAAGCAAAACATGTAAAAAATTATCACATTTATTTGTGTGCATAGGTATGGGAAGGGAGAGATGTACGTGTGCCATAATGTCCATGTGGAAGTTGGAGGCCAACTTAGAAGAATCAGTTCTTCCCTTCCACTGTGTGGGACCCAGGCCTTAGCAACAAGTGCTTTCACCTCCTGAGCCACTTTGGAGCATTCCAAATAATCTTTTTGTTGTTGCTTTATTGTAAAGAATAGAAACTTTTTTAGCTCATGGTTCTGGGGATTCTCACATGGTAAGGGCAACAAAATATCTCTAAATGACATTTAAACTTTGGTTTATTATGAATTGTGTTTCTTGGTTGTTAAGTTTTTTGCTTGGGTATCTTTGAGCTTAGTTATTCTGACATGTCCCATTATCTGAAAACTCCTGCCTTCTTTCAGTGGCTGAAAGACCACAGCATATGTTGATGAGGGTATCTGTGGGGATTCACAAAGAAGATATTGACGCTGCAATTGAAACATACAACCTGCTTTCTGAAAAGTGGTTTACTCATGCCTCTCCTACTCTCTTCAATGCTGGGACCAACCGTCCACAACTGTCCAGGTACGTATCATTTAAAGCTATTTTTTGTTGCTGTTTTCTTTTTTAAAGGTTTATTTTTTTTATAATAGTGTTTTGTCTGTCTGTATGTATGTGTACCATGTGTATGCCTGTTGCCTGTGATCAGAAAGGTCATTGAATCTCTGGAACTGGAGTTAGTTAGTTCTGAGCTGCCATGTGGGTGCTAGGGATTGAACCTGGGTCATCTGAACAAGCAGCCAGTGTTCTTAACCACCAAGCCATCTCTATGGCCTCTAAACTGCTTTTATAAATGGTTTGACTAGGGAAATAAGAAAAAGCCAGGTGGTTCATTACATTAAAAATAAACAAAAACTCCAATTATTGCCTACTCTGATGAATGAAGTAATTTGCATTTGGAACAATCTCTGACTTAGGGTAAATAAGTTGGAAGAGGACAGGTGCTGTTAGTGAGACCATCATAGACTGGGGTGGTGGTTCTGCACCTGAGTGTTTTAGGTGCCATTGAACAGAATGTTTTTGATAGGGAATTGTATGTCATTTGTAGTCCAAGAAAGTTGTTTTTAAGTAAAAAAGAAGCCATAGTTCAGTGGTAGATCATGTGCTTAGCATGCACAAGACCTTTGGGTCAAGAATTTTCAGCACTGTTAAAATGATTAGTAAGAAAAGAAATGATTAGTAAGTATCTGGAGCTAGTTAAGAAATTTCTGCAGTAATTTTTTTAAAAATTGTGAAAGGATTAATGAGGTGAAAGTAGAGGCTGAGAAAAGCCACATGCCTAAGATCATGGGAATTGAATTGATGGGATTTGTGATGTTCTGAATCTGGGTTAAGGACAGTTCCTGAGTTGATGGGCAGAATAACAGGATTACTGGTGATGCCCTTAACTGTGGAAGGGATCACAGTTAAAGTGTCTGGAGCAAGAGAAAAAATACCCTCTGTGTCTTAGGGATGAAGAATATGCCAGTGTCTATATACATATCTCATTGCACTAACATTTATGTACTTCATTATTGTTTTAGAATAAAATTCATTAGCAAAATTGCTGTCGAATGAAAGATACCCATTAAGAATTTAGATCTGGGGGCTGAGAGGTGGTTAAGAGCACTTGTGGCTCTAGTTGTAGACCTGCTTTTGGTCGCCAGCACCCATATGGCGGCTTGTAGCTGTCTAAACTCAGTTCCACAGGATCTGACACCCGCTTTTGGTCGCCAGCACCCATGTGGCGGCTTGTAGTTGTCTAAACTCAGTTCCACAGGATCTGACACCCTCTGACCAGGCATGCGTGTGCTACACATACACATACAAGCAAAATGCTCGTACACATAAAATAAATCTAAAAGCAAAGCAAAACCCTTGTATCTATCACTGTTTTTAGTGTGGTAGTGGAGGCCTGAGCTAGCATTGTAAGATAAGAAAAAGAAATATTTGAAAATGGAAGAATAAGATACAGATATGATTTTTACATGAAGAATTCAAAAGTATCTATGGACAAGTTATTAGAATTAGAGATTTTAGGGCTGGAGAGATGGCTCAGCAGTTAAGAGCACTGCCTGCTCTTCCAAAGGTCCTGAGTTCAATTCCCAGCAACCACATGGTGGCTCACAACCATCTGTAATGAGGTCTGGTGCCCTCTTCTGGCCTGCAGGCACACATGCGGACAGAATATTGTATACATAATAAATAAATAAATAGAAAGAATTAGAGATTTTAGCAAAATACTTGAATATAAGTTCAATATAAACAAATTGGTTGTTATTCTGTAATGTAGCATTTGGAAAATTTAAAATTTGCTGTTAAGAGCCAGGCATGATGGGTGTGCTTGTGATCTCAGGGTAAACACAGAATTGTCATTTGGGGTCAGTCTGCTATACATAGCAAATTGACAGCCATCCTGAGCTGTACAGGGAGACCCTGCTCCAGACATCAAGGGTTGGGGCTGTAGCTCAGTAGTAGCGTGCTTGCTAGCATGTGTAAGGTCTTGAGTTTGAGTCCTAGCACTCAATTGTTCAAGAATTTTCTTAGCAACAATGGTAGTACTGAAATAGAAAATGGAGAATTCAATGTCAGCCTGGGCTGTATAGCAGTACCCTTTTAAGAAAGTAAGTAAGTAAATAAATGGAGAAAGTAAAGAATCTTTATAACATTTTTTTAGAAGAGCAAATAAATTGAAAATGATCCAGTGCCCATCAACAAGCCCATGAATATATGGGACACTCAGACAACAGACTGCTTTACAACCAGGAAAATAAACCTACATGTGTTGTAGGAATGAATTGCTATAACATTGAGTTAAGGGAGACTTCAGAAGGATAACTAATTACAGGAATTGAAATTAGGCTCTTTGTGGCATCTTATTTCTTGAGGTAGGTGCCTTGCAGATGCATGTGTATAATCTTTCTGAATACCTGAGTGTTTTATAGAAAGTCAGTGACTAGAATCTATTTGAATATTTTAACACTCAGGATGGTGAAGGAAGTATGATGAGATGGATCCAGAATTCAGGTAGAGGATCCATCTCTAAAAAAAAGACTGCAGGGGAACTATGTTTTTAATGTACATGTTAAATAATCAGCTGATCATTAGGTATTCAAAAATACTTCAGTTATAGGGCCAGGCATGGGAGTGCACACTTTTAATCTCAGCACTCTGGAGACAGGGGCAGACAGAGCTCTGAGTTTGAGGTCAGCCTGATCTACATAATGAGTTTTAGGACAGCTAGGACTATGTAGAGAGACCCTCCCTCAAAAACAGCAATAACAAAAAAACCTTTATTTTTTTTCCTGGTGGTTTACTAACAATTAGAAAAGTCTGATTTATGTGTAAGAATTTGTTTGAGAAGATTAATTCTGGCACGTAAGTAGTCTGGTAAAAATCAGACTGATATTTTAGGCTTACCTATAAAACTTTCTTCTGGGCTTAATGTCTAAGTTAGATAGCAAGATTAGTTTAAAATAATAGAATATATTGGTGTTTTATATTCTTGTGAAACCATTTCGGGGCTTTATAGGTTTCAGTTCTCATTTGGTTTGATTGTCTAGATTGTCTAGCCACTTTTGTGACTCACTGATGGCCTTGCTTTAGTTGTCCTTTTTTCTCCTGTCAGCTGTTTCCTTTTGAGTATGAAAGATGACAGCATTGAAGGAATTTATGATACTCTGAAGCAGTGTGCCTTGATTTCTAAGTCTGCTGGGGGAATTGGTGTTGCTGTGAGTTGTATTCGGGCTACTGGCAGCTACATTGCTGGGGTAAGTGTTTAAGTTGTATGACTTAAAACCAGTCATGGGCATGATAATGCTAGTGTTGGGTAGACATGGGTTTCTGTTAATTAACACCTGGTTGTGAGAGGCAGAGTCATTTTACTTCTCGATTCGTCATTGGAGGGTTAGGTTATGTGAGATAATCTCTAGAATTTTTTTTTCTGAGACAGGGTTTCTCTGTAGCTTTGGAGCCTGTCCTGGAACTAGCTCTGTAGACCAGGCTGACCTTGAGCTCACAGAGATCCACCTGCCTCTGTCTCCTGAGTGCTGGGATTAAAGGCGTGTGCCACCAAGTTGTTTTGAATTCTTTAGTGGGGAAAGTGCTATCATTGTATGTTTTTTCTTTTAAGTAAAATTTTTACTCAAAGTATATTTTTATCTAATGACTTAAATTTCAGTGCTTAAATTTAGTTACCTTGGTTTTGGAATTTTTTGACTTACTATATTTCATTCTAAATTAGGGTTGTGTTAAAGCAGCTGAACATATAACTTAGTGATATTGTATTGATTCTTATGTTAGGCATTATGTTTTCATTGCTCGGGTGTGGATGGAGAGCAGGTAAAACTTCATAGATGGCTGCTTAGAAATCAGTCACTGTTTGAACAGAAGATCTGGAACTGGTTTTTACTTTTGAACTATTTTGGGTTTTTTTTTCTTGTTGAGCCCTGTGTCTTATCCAGATGCCTTTATTCTTGACCTTTCTTTCAGACTAATGGCAATTCGAATGGCCTTGTACCAATGCTGAGAGTATATAATAACACAGCTCGATATGTGGATCAAGGCGGAAACAAGGTATACTTTGTTACTGGCAAGTGCTGGAGAGCAGAACTGAAAGTCTTTAGCTATAAAAGTTGGTTCAGTTATATATTGTTTTACTTTGTTCTTAAAGATCTATTTTATTCTTATTTATGTGATTAGCATGTGTATGTCTCTGTGAGCATGTACAAGTGGGTACTCCTGGAGTCCAGAAGAGGGCATTGGATCCTTGGGGCTGGAGCTCTAGGTTGTTGTGGACATCCAGTGTGTGCGCGCGGGGAACTGAGCTCGAATCTCTCCAGTGCCCCCCCCACAATTTTCTAAACACCATGCCTTATTTTTAAAAGACAGAATCTTATTTTGTAACCTTAAGCTGACCTCAGACTTATTGTGCAGTCTAGGCTGGTCTTGAATATTGTGTGTTTTTTTTTTTTTTTACTTAATAAAATTAAAGAGACATAGTTGTTTGCTTAATATGTAGTTGAATGGGTTTTAATGAAAGGACATCTAGAATAACTGCCATACACCAGTTAAGATACAGGGCACTCTCAGTATCCCAGAATGTTTGCTGATGTACTCTTGCATTCAGTCATTGCTAACAGTCTCACCCACACATACTTTATCCCTACCTGTTATTTATCTTTTTATCTAATGAACTTTGACAACTTTCATGAGGTAGATCACCATTTTTTGTTTGTTTGTTTGAGGTGTTCTCGGGTAGCCCTGGCTGGTCCTTAGTTCCTAATTCTCTTTCCTTCCCAAGTGCTGAGGTTACAAGGATGTGTTACCCAGCCGCTCAGTCTTCCACCTTCGCTAAGAGCACTTGTTATATTGCTAAAGTTAAAGCAACTTGTTGTGCCTTCATGTGCTGGTCGTGGTGTGAAGTGCTCTGCGCTGCAGTGAGGAAAACCTGCACTTCACGGGCACTTGGAACGAGTCACTCTTGTTCCAGATGTGTGTGTCCACGCCTGCATGCAGGTGCCTGTGCCAGCCAGAAGATGGTGCAGATCTCCTGGAAGTGGAGTAGGCACTTGTGAGCTACCTAATTTCACTGATCATAGTGAAGATGAAAAGTGCTTTGCAAAATATGAAGCTTCTTTGTTTTATTTTGGTTCAGATAAGAATGCTAACTTTCTTACCTTTAGCGTCCTGGGGCATTTGCTATTTACCTGGAGCCTTGGCACTTAGACATCTTTGAGTTCCTTGACTTGAAGAAGAACACAGGGAAGGAAGAGCAGCGAGCCCGGGATCTCTTCTTTGCACTTTGGATTCCGGATCTCTTTATGAAGCGAGTGGAGACTAACCAGGTGAGAGGGCTGGCACCTGTGCGCATAGCAGCAGGGCCCGTACAGCTTTGCTCTGCAGTCCTTTAAATTGTGCTTATGAAAGACTCGCCTGTGTGATACCACAGACAGTGTTCTGTTCTCAAAAGTGGATGCTACCTGACCTAATTGTTTAAAAGGCGATACAAGCAGGTAGAACTACAGTTTTGGGACCGCAAATTATTACTTTTATACCCAATTTCCATGAAAGCCGGCTTCTTGGAGTGTTTGTAATGGGTTGTGGCTGGTTGTATGACATTTCTCATAGCTGGTATTACTTCTTTGTAGGACTGGTCATTGATGTGTCCAAATGAGTGTCCTGGTCTGGATGAGGTTTGGGGAGAGGAATTTGAGAAGTTATATGAAAGGTATGAGAAAAATATTAATGTTATAATTGTTTGAGCCATGGTTTCTCTTTCTCAGGGCATCCAGATATCAAGAAGTGTTTGTTTATGGTGGGCTAACGCCGAGACTCTTAAAAGCATTTGCCTGCCCTGTTGTGAGGCACCGAATTTGAGCCCTACCATTGGATAAAGAGAAAAATATTTAATCATTAAGTTCATTTCTAGAAATCTTTGAAAGAATCTAGAAGAGAGTGTAATTATTAATTTGGTTTTTGTTTGATGTTTCTTGATTTTTTTCACCAAAATTATCATTTATCTTCTTAAAATTTGGGTGCTTGGTATTTTTTTAATTGATCCTTATAAAAACTGAGATTAAAGACTAGCTGAGTTATTTTATAGCATAGTACTTTTTAAAAAATTACATTTACGTAATAATTTTGGGATTGGGGCCCCAAGTGTGCCACAGTGCATATATGGAGGTCAGAGCACACTTTGCAAGAGTTGGTTCTCTCCTTCCACTGGATGGTCTCCAGGGTCAAACGCAGATTCTCAGATTTGTCAGCAAGCACCCTTATTTACTTAGCTGTCTCCCTGGCCCAGTATAGTGCTTTTGATAATATAAAATACAAGTAACTAGGACATACATGTTGATAATTCATTAAAATTAGCACAGTGGTGAATTTTGTTTTGTTTTTATTTCTTTGACAGCTTTGCTACAGTTTGAGAAAAACAACAGGCAGTCAGACTGAACAATAGTTAGACTGAACAGCAGGCATGGCAGAGGCAGTGTAAGCAGCTGCCATGGCTTTGATAATGGCTCTTGTTCCTTTTTATTTTGATAAGTGCTATTGATTTGGTGGGGTCATTTGAAGGAATCTAAAGCTGCCTGGTTTTCTGGTGGTCTCAGCTGATAGAAAATGAATTTCAGGGTTGGAGGAATGGTTCAATAGTTAAGAGTGCTCATGCAGTCTTGAAGCCCTAGTTTGGATCTCAGCCCCCAGATAACAAGCCAGGCGTCCTGAAAACACCCGTTACTCCAACTCTGGCTTCCCATAGGCTGGTGCCCTCACACACCTACACAGGCACACATAAAGAAATAAATAGAGGGGCTGAGAAATGGCTCAGAGGTTAAGAGCACTGACTGCTCTTCCAGAGGTCCTGAGTTCAATTCCCAGCAACCACATGGTGGCTCACAACCATCTATAATGAGATCTGGTGCCCTCTTCTGGCCTGCAGGGGTGCAGGCAGATGCTGTATACATAATTAATAAATAAATATTTAAAAAAGAAAAGAAATAAATAGAACCAGCCTTTTAAGAAAGATGAATATTACTCCTTTTTCCTCTTCAGTAAAGCTTCGAGAATCTACATAACTTTATATTTTCATGTATTCTTCCTAGAGTATGAATGTTGGAATAATTCTGTCTTTGTCTTTCAGTTACGAGAAGCAGGGTCGTGTCCGCAAAGTTGTGAAAGCTCAGCAGCTTTGGTATGCCATCATTGAGTCTCAGACAGAGACAGGCACTCCATACATGCTCTACAAAGATTCCTGTAATCGGAAGAGCAACCAGCAGAACCTGGGTACCATCAAATGCAGCAACCTATGTACAGAAATAGTAGAGTATACCAGCAAAGATGAGGTAGGCAGCAGAGATGCTGTGCATCCTGAGGGAATCGTAGAGGTAGTTACTAACTGTGACTCCCTCGCTTGGATTCACTTGAAGTGGTTGAAGGAAATTTTGTTCCCCAGCACTGAAAAAAAAAAAAAAAGAAAGAAAAAAAGAAAAGAAAAACAAAGCCGGGCGGGTGGTGGCGCACGCCTTTAACCCCAGCACTTGGGAGGCAGAGGCAGGCGGATCTCTATGAGTTCGAGACCAGCCTGGTCTACAGAGCTAGTTCCAGGACAGGCTCCAAAGCCACAGAGAAACCGTTTCAAAAAACAAAAACAAACAAACAAACAAAAAGTTAAAAAAAAGAAAAACAAAACCCAGAAACTAAACTAAGCTGTATTTTAAAAATAAGAATTTAGCTACCTGGGAGAATGGGGAATGGCATGCATCAGAGAGTTAAGAACATCCCAGCATTCTGACCAGTCAACTCCCTGTGTAGCTGACACTGGTAGGTCAGAAATACACTGATTAATGATGAGGAGACCCCAGTTTAGGGATGGGGATTTAGCTTAGTTGTAAAGAGGTTACCCAGCAAAGACTGATAAATTCCTTGAGTTTGGTTCCCAGCACTAGTGGTTGTCAGTGCTCACATTTGATAGTTTTGAAGGCTACAGTGATCTCACAAAGAGAAGAAACCAGAAGTATGTGATTCTGAATCCTTTCTTTATATTGCAGGTTGCAGTTTGTAACTTGGCTTCTCTGGCTCTGAATATGTATGTCACTCCAGAACATACGTATGACTTTGAGAAACTGGCTGAAGTCACTAAAGTCATTGTCCGAAATTTGAATAAGATAATTGATATAAACTACTACCCTATTCCAGAGGTATGCTTATTGGTAGTTATTGAATCCAAGATGGAGAACATTTGTCTTGGTCTACAAGTTCTAATTTAAATGGATGTCCTTGGAATGGTGTGAGAGAATGGAAATGAACACCTTTTGTGTTCAGTAATGTTTTCTTTTTTCCCCAAATCTTTTCACACAAAGGCACACTTATCAAATAAACGCCATCGGCCCATTGGAATTGGGGTACAAGGTCTAGCAGATGCTTTCATCCTGATGAGGTACCCCTTTGAAAGCCCAGAAGCCCAGTTATTAAATAAGCAAATCTTTGAAACTATTTATTATGGAGCTTTGGAAGCCAGCTGTGACCTAGCCAAGGAATATGGACCCTATGAAACGTATGAGGGCTCTCCAGTCAGCAAAGGAGTAAGTATACGATTGAGATTTCCCTTTGCCTGTGAGTACCAGTAGTGGGCTGAATAATGGCCCCTCCTCAGAGGATGGAGCCTGGAAGAGTGTGTTTGTTTGCAGAATGGCCTTTACAGATGTAGTTTAGGACCTCGAGATGGGGTTGTTTTGGATTATTGAGGCTTGGATGTGTTCAGGTGGACCCTAAACCCAGCAATCACTGTTCTGCAAGAGACACTGGGACATTGATGATGTTTCCCAGGTCCTGTCCACACTCAAGTAGAAGACATCGATTATCCATGACTTGTGACCCTGGGGACTAGAATCTGGGAGCCATCGTAGAATTCTGTTTTCCATGCTGCCCTTGCCATCAGTAGTGTGTCTTTCTTCTGTATAAAGTTTTAGTTTTTACATTTATTCTCATACTCAGAAAGTCTAGTGTATAGTTATTTGAAATTTGATATTCTTAGCCAAATATGCAGATCAAGGAAAAAGAGAAGAGAGAGAATATTTTATAAAAGAAATGTATCTTTTTTTTTTTCCTTTTGGCTTTTCATGACAGGGTTTCTCTGTAGTTTTTGGTGCTTGTCCTGGAACTAGTTCTTGTAGACCAGGCTGGCCTCGAACTCACAGAGATCCGCCTGTCTCTGCCTCCTGAGTGCTGGGATTAAAGGCGTGCCCTACCACCGCCTGGCTAGGAATGTATCTCTTAAACCATCCCATGATAGTTAAGATTTCCTGGTTTGCAGATCTGCAGGAATGTGGTGAGACAAGGTCCCAGGCTGCTTCTGATCAATAATGCTTCATGGAACTTTGTCCAGAAGACTCACTGGAGCTGATAGTCCTTCCCCCCCACCCCCGAGACAGGGTCTGTAGTCTTGGCTGTCCTGGAACTTATTTTGTAGACCAGGCTGGCCTCGAACTCACTCTACCTGTCTCTGCCTCCTGAGTGCTGGGATTAATGGTGTGTGCCACCAGCCACCACCACTCAGCCAAGGAGCTGATATTTCTTAATGTGTTGACTACTGGGATGTGGGAATATGGTAGTTATGCTTTTTTAAAAACAGTTCGGTCATTGTTTTAAATTGCCTTAGAGTAACGTCATAAACATGGGCTATTTCTTAGATTCTTCAGTATGATATGTGGGATGTTACTCCTACAGACCTGTGGGACTGGAAGCTTCTCAAGGAGAAGATTGCAAAGTAAGTAAAGATGTATAAAGGAGCATGGAAGCCAGGAGGCTGTTGTAACTTTGAATCAGCACTGTGACCTATCTCATAGAAATAGTCATGTGAGCGTTGCTTGGCACAGTGAAAGCCTTTCAGCACCCAGTAGGCGTCTGAGTAGGAGCTGATGTTGTTTGAGGAGCTCAACACCTATGCTAGCTAATTTCTTGTTTTCTTACAACTTTTAGTTTTTTCAAGACATGGTGTCCCTATGTAGCCCAGGCTGACCTTAAACTCACAGAGCCACCTGCCTCTGCCTCCAGAGTGTTGGGATTAAAAGTATGTGCCACCACTACCTGTCTACTTTAAAAAAAAAATTTTACTTTTTTAATTCACTGGGCTTATAAATAGTTTGGAGATTTTGTTTTGTTTTGTTTGTTTTTGTTCTTTTGAGACAGAGTTTCTCTGTAGCTTTGGAGCCTGTCCTGGATCTAGCTTTTGTGGACCAGGCTGGTCTCAAACTCACAGAGATCCATCTGCCTCTGCCTCCCAAGTGCTGGGGTTAAAGGCGTGTGCCACCACTGCCTGGCTTGTTTGTATTTTTAATAGAAACTCACTCCACATTTCAGGCTGACTGCAAACATATAGACCACCACGCCCTATCCTAAATACAGAAATAAAATAAAACTGTTCATTATACTTTGTCAGCTGCTTGCGCCACAAAACAAACAGAAACCTGGTTGTTGCTTTCCCCAGGGATAAGCCTTATTTATTGTTGATGTTTTTGTTTAGACCTCTTCCAAACACATACAGTTTGGTTATATAAACATAATAGAACTTGAGAGATTCTGAGAGTTGGTGTGGAGATCTTCTAGTGAAAGTAGATCTTCTAAATGTTTTCAACAATTACAGATGATACCATAATTGGGATCTAGCAAGTATGACCATAGCGATCTCATGTCTATGAACATGATACTGGGACTTACAGGTGGGCAGGTAAAGACATGAGAAAACTGGTGGTTTGCTTCATGCCTTACATCTAGAAAGTGACAGTGAGATTGCAAACGTCATTGTACAGACCCCCTGAGGACCTACCTGCTCAGGCTGAGCACTGTATGGATCAATAGGTTAGGCTGTCTGTATTAGAGGAACATAAGTAATACAGGCAGTGCAGACGGTGTGTGTCATGGTGGTAGTCACTGGAAATGCTTGAAGAACAAGTATTTGTTTTGCATTTATGTTTGTTGCCCACCTGGGCAGGAAAATGCTATGGAAGTTGGTCTATACATTTTTTAATGTTTATTTATTGTGTATATGTGTGGGTATGCATACATGTATGTTGGTGCATGCATAGAGGTCAGAGGACAGACTGAAGGAATTGGTTCTCTCTTTCCATGTGTGTTCTGTATGTTGAACTCAGGTAATCAGGGTTGGTCGCAGATAGATGCCTTTGTCCACTGAGCCATTTTGTAGGCCCGGGAGTTGGTATCTTAGGCTAAGCTATGGAAATTTCTAAGAATGCTAAATAGTGTGTTCTTCTTTAAATATTCTTGGCACTAAAAAGTGAAAAAAATTAATTTTTTAGAAACTAGTAATTGGTAGTAGGGGACATTTAGATTTCCTCTGAGTATAATTTCTCCCTTTGCGCAGGATAGCGGAGAGTTGTAGTGATACATGACTAGTCCTGACCACTTTCCCAATATAGTTTTATGAAGGGGGCGCTGATCATTGAGGCACATGGTAAAGATGAGTGGGATTGAATCAATGTGCCGTGATCCAGATGGACGCAGGGCTGAGTTCAGCTTACCTGGGCAAATAGTACATTGAGTACTGTTTGTGACCCCTGAGTGCCCCAGAACAAGTGGCATAAGTGAGGACTTCAGAAGGCTTGCTAGCGGTTACACTGGTTCTGGTTCTGTGTGGGACGGTGGCCTCCATGCTGTGACCTGTCCTCCTGTGGTTTGAAGTCAGTTTGTGAGTTGCATGTCTCTGTCTGCTGCAGTGTTGAAGAGTAGCTGTCTTTAGCATTAACCTCTAATAATCTTTTTCTTTTAAGGTATGGTATAAGAAACAGTTTACTTATTGCCCCAATGCCTACTGCTTCAACTGCTCAGATTCTGGGGAATAATGAGTCCATTGAGCCTTACACCAGTAACATCTACACGCGCAGGGTCTTGTCAGGAGAATTTCAGGTGAGACCTTTACAACCAGGTTTATAGGAGCTCTTCTGAAAGCCGAGAGTAAAAACTTACTCGTCATCTGCTTAAACAAGCAGTGAGCAGAGCTACAGTATGAACGTAGCAGCTCTTCTGGTTTTGTCTGAGACTGCCTCCAGCTACCACCAGCTGAGGAGCCTTGGGCAGCTCCTCTCCACTCTTCAGGTGCGCACCACTGTGCCTGGCCGAGTCAGAGTGCACAAATGCCTAATTTTTTGTTTCTGTTTTTTGAGAAGCCTCAGTTTGTAGATCAGGCTGGCAGTGAGCCTCTTACCTCTGCCTTCTGAGTACTTGAATTATATAGGTATATGTACTCCCTGCATGTTTCATATATGCTACCTCTCATGCTTTAGTTAGGATATTAAAGGTGCCCATAGAAATGTCATTACTCAGGTATGGTGGCTTGTGTTTATGATCCCAGCGCTTGGGAAACTGAGGTAGGAGGCACTCTAGTTTTAGGTTAGCCTAGGCTACATAACATCCCCCCTCATCCCATCCCATTTTTTACTCTATCATTTTAGAGTAGTTCTCTGGTCAAGAATGGTGGTTATGCTTTTAATTCTAGCACTTGGGAGGTGGAGACAAGAGAATCAGAAGTTCAAGGTCATCCTTGAGAACACAGCCAGTTCCTGAGAAGTTTGAGCTGCTTGAGACTTAGTCTTTTTTTTTTTCTGGCCTTGAACTCGTGATCCTCCTGCCTCTGCCTCCAGCAAATCCTACTGGTGTGCACCACCACAACTGGCCTGAGACATAGCAAAGAGGTGGGGGAATGCATGGTTCTCAGACACAGTTACCAATGAGAATTTCTGTTGGTGAGATCAGTGTTGTTTTGTAAATTCCCAGGTAATTCTTTGTGCTGCAAGGTTGAAAACTACTAATTAAAAAAAAAAATGGATTTCTAGATGTCTTGAAATAAGTTTTGTTTATATAGGGACATTACATTTCTAGTTATTTTGCTGAAGTTTTTATTGTGTGATCACTTAAGAAAACCAAAGAAGAATCAGTTTATATAAATTTTCTTGGCTTAGACAATGTTATTTCTTTTCTTCTTTGCAAATACTATAGTTTTTCTTAAGCTTTTAAAAACATTTTTGGGGGAGGAGCAAGCCAAAATGCACTACATGGACAGAGGACAGCTCCTGGTTCTGTCCTTCCTTCGTATGAATTCCAAGGAGGAACTCAAGTTGACAGGTTTGGTGGTACATGTCTTTACTGGCTGAGCCACTTAAGATTTGTTAATTATGTGCATTTGTGTCATTGGGAACGTGCATGTATACCTGCAGGTGCCGTTAGAGTCTAAGGACATGTGCTGTTCTTGCAGAGGACCCAAGCTTGGTTCTTAGCACCCACACTGGATGGCTTGCAACCACCTGTTATTCCAGCTTTAGGGGATTTCATTCGTCTGGCCTTTATGGGTATATGTCCACATACAATCAAAACCTTCAAAAGATTTTAGTTTAGTAGAATATAGTTTACAAAAATCCAAGACAAACGTTGTGATGATCTGATGTATATGTGTATGGTACATACATGTGTGTATAAATTGTAGAATGATTACTACAATATATTGTTTCTTTAATGATAGATGTCAAGATCTTGAAGGGATGTAGCTTGGTTTGGTGAAATGATTCTCTCGGTTTTGTTTAAAAAAAAAAACCAACAAGAAACCAAAAACAGTGGAGTTTATTAGAGGATCTAATAAGTAATTCAACTGTCTTACTTTGAGCTCCAGCTCAGCCTGGGATCTTTTCTAGGCCCTGCCAGTGTTATTTCTTGACGTCTTTTGTTTTTTCATCAGATTGTGAATCCTCACTTACTGAAAGATCTTACTGAGCGGGGCTTATGGAATGAAGAGATGAAAAACCAGATTATTGCATGCAATGGCTCCATCCAGGTACAGGCTAGAAGTGACGTGTCTTTCTAAGCTGAATACTGGTACTTCTCCCAGGCAGTACAGGCCACACAGACTATTTTAATGTATCTGCATGTCTGCATTATTGTGTTAGTTTTATACACATCTTTACATAGTGTTTCCCCAATGAAACATTAGTTCCCAATTTTTCTGCACAATTGGGGAGCTTTTAAAATCTTAACGCTTGGGATTCATTTATTGCCAAGTAAATAAGAATGTCAGGTAGTTGGTATTCATCCTACAGATTTCTTAAAATACTGAAATTGGAGTTAAACTTAAAAAATATGGGAGACTGAGACCAGCAGGCTAGAAGGTACTCAGGCAATGCTTAACAATAAAGTGATTGCATTTGTGTAGATGGGCGCCTTGGCTAAACATGCCAGCTTGGTGATACCCCCTCCAACTCTCAGATTTTCATGGCAGAAAATGTAGCACCAGCCAGGTGTGTATTTCAGTTCAGTCAGTCGTAGGCCTAAGAAAATAACTTGGTCTCTAAGTGCAATCTGTAGTGTTCGGACTTCTTTAAAGTAGTTTATCTTACTGCTTCCTTGGTTTGTGTGTCTTGAAAGCCCTGATTACTTGTGTTTCTGCTGTATATTAGCTTACTTTCCCTACTCTCTTTCTTTCCTTCCTTCCTTTCTTTTTTTTTCTTTCCTCAAGACAGGGTTTCTCTGTGTAACCCTGGCTGTTCTGGAACTTGCTCTGTAGACCAGGCTGGTCTTGAACTCACAGAGATCCGCCTGCCTTTGCTTCCCGAGTGTTGGGATTAAAGGGTGCGCCACCAACGCCCGGCCCCCATTTCTTTCTTAAATATATTTAAAACAATAACTTTTGTCCATAAGCCAGTTCGTTTTTAAATCACATCAAATTTATATTTGGTTAATTAAATGAGATTTTATTGACTTTCTAAGCAAGGGATAAGCAGTTTGGGCAAGCTTGCTAAAACCATTAAGATAAGAACTGCATTGCAGTGTCAGATCTGCAGGGACAGGGACACCAAACCTCAGAGCAAGCATTGCTAACCTGTTAATTATATTGTTTTCTTTAATTGGACTTAAAACAACACATGGTTTTCCTTTCCCAGAGCATACCAGAAATTCCTGATGACCTGAAGCAGCTCTATAAGACTGTGTGGGAAATCTCTCAGAAGACTGTTCTGAAGATGGCCGCCGAGAGAGGTGCTTTCATCGATCAAAGCCAGTCTTTAAACATCCACATTGCTGAGCCCAACTATGGCAAACTCACAAGTATGCACTTCTACGGCTGGAAGCAGGTTGGTTGAACGCTCTGAGAGGACTTTGCCCGCTTGGGGTCTTGGGGAACTGGCACAGTTCCTGCTCTAGTTGCCTTTTACACACTGCTATTTGTGTGTTTTTCTCTTCAAGTCCAATGTGTTAAACCTGAGTAACCACTCACCATTATGCCAGATCACACTTTCACATTGGGTTTTCTTGTTTCTGTTCAGCAGTTGTGAGCTGCCTGACAATGGGAGCTGAACACTCAGGTCCTCTAGAAGGGCAGGAAGTGTCCTTAAACTACTGAGTCATCTCAGTGTCTTTGCCTTGGATGTTCTTAGTCTTTCAGAATTTCATACAATGTAGTTTGATTATTCATAATCACCTTTAACTACTCCCAGATCCACCCAACTCCCACAACTTGATGTTCTCTGTCTCTCTTTTCCCTTTCTTTTTTCTTTCTGTTTTTTGTCTTTTCAAGACAGGGTTTTTCTGAGCCTGTCCTGGAACTTGCTCTGTAGACCAGGCTGGCCTCGAACTCGAGATTTGCCTGTCTCTGCCTCCCAAGTGCTGGGTTGAAAGTGTGAGCCGCCACACCTGGCCCTCTTTCTCTTGTTTGTAAATGACCCACCAACTCCCATTTGTATTGTCCATCACTTCTGGATGGGGGGCCATCCACTGTGTGTTGACTCTCTCCCCAAGAAACCATCCACTGTCCATAGCTCCTCAGTTAGTACTGGGGACCTATGAACTCCTTGTTAGGACAATCACTTGCTTGCAGCCAGAGACATTGCTTTGCTAGTTGTCTGGACCTCTGTCTCTTACTTTTGTTATGCCTTCCTTTCTCTTCCACTGCCCTCTTTACTGACCTCTCTGTTACAGATCATCTTGTGTGCTATTGCCTTTTCCAAAGTAGCCTTGCACTGAATCCACTAATTCAGAAGCACAATGGGTGCTTTATCTGGAGTGTGTGAGCCAGGTTACACTGTTGCCAACTGCAAAGTGCTGGAATCCTGTTCTGCTTTATATTCTTATGCCTTGACATGTGAGAACCCTTCTATGGAATTACAGATTAACTCTCTTGTAGTAGGATGATGTTAAGCTCTTAGGACTCTTTTGTGGGGACTGCCGCCCAGCTCCCAAATGAATCACACAAGGAGACATCTAGCCTTAGCTTGATTTGTTTCTTGCCTGCTTTTCTTTTCCTTTTTCTTTTTTTCTTTTTTTTTTCTTTTTTTCCCCGAGACAGGGTTTCTCTGTGGCTTTGGAGCCTGTCCTGGAACTAGCTCTGTAGACCAGGCTGGTCTCAAACTCACAGAGATCTGCCTGCCTCTGCCTCCCGAGTGCTGGGATTAAAGGTGTGCGCCACCACCACCTGGTACCTGCTTTTCTTAATTTATATTATCCCTTCGCCTTTTGCCTCTGGGCTTTCCCATTCTCTAACTTCTGTAAATCATGGGGTACTGTGTAGAGCTGAATGACCGCCTCAGTGCACTTCTTCTTCTCTGGCTCCTTCTCCCCCCCTTTCTCCTAGCTCTCTCTCCTCTGCCTGCCAGCCCGCCTGTCCTTCCTCCTCTGCCTGCCAGCCCGCCTGTCCTTCCTCCTCTGCCTGCCAGCCCGCCTGTCCTTTCTCCTCTGCCTGCCAGCCCGCCTGTCCTTCCTCCTGCCTCACTGTTGCCTGTTAAGATCTTTATTAGACCAGCAGGTGATCTAGACAAAGTGTCACAGCTACCTTGCCCTCTCTCAGGACTGGAGGGGGAGGGGGAGATGCTGTAGTGTGGGGAGCGGGAGGGAAGTGGGAGGAGGGGAGGAAATGGAAATTTTGATTGGTATTATTTATAAAGTAATAAAAAAAATTTAAAAAAGAGTCACAGCTTCACAGAATTAAACAAATGCAACATAAACAACAGTAACGCGCCTTAGCATAATATTCCCAACACTCGCATTTACTGCGCTGTTGTCTGCTCCTGGGATTACTGGACAGGAAAATGACCTTCGTGAAGTTTTGATAGTCTGTTGTTCCACCGAGACCATCTCATCTCCCAAAATGGTTACAATTCAAGGCAGTAACGTTGTTTTGTACAAACCTAGAAGTAATACATATAAAAGTAAATACAGCTGAACAAAAATATTTGACATTCCAAGAAGTAATCCTCTTTTAGGGACAAAACTTCCAAGGTTTAGCTATCTATCTAAGTATTTTTCAGAATGTTACATGGAATAGATAAAATTGCAAGTTTAAAAAAAGTTGGTTTATAGGAATATATTTAAAGGTCTCAAATTAGTTTTGTAACCGATCACATGAGAATTGTTTTGAACAAAGATCTTGACTCTGCTGTCCTGGAATTCTTCCTAATAGCTGTATTTTCTTGTAGGGTTTAAAGACCGGCATGTATTATTTAAGGACAAGGCCTGCAGCTAATCCAATCCAGTTCACTCTGAACAAGGAAAAGCTGAAGGACAGGGAGAAGGCACTGAAGGAGGAAGAAGAGAAGGAGCGGAACACAGCAGCCATGGTGTGCTCTTTGGAGAACAGAGAGGAGTGCCTGATGTGTGGGTCCTGAGCGGAGGCGTAGGAGAGACCAGCTCTCTGCCATAGCAGACTTCCTGAACATAGATAAGCATAGTGGGTTTGCTTGATTACGGGAAGGCTTTGCTGGACCTTACTGCCAGGAAAGGAGTCCTTGATTCGCAGTACTGTTTTTTCATAGTGTAAAATGATTTTTAACAAAACCAAACCAAACTCAGCTTTGATATTAGGATTCAAAGTTGAAGTTTCGAGAATGCAGAAGAGGCTTCTTGGAGACAGCAAGAGACTTAGGAAGTCTCATCATCTTCCAGCATTCCCTGTCTGACCATTTCAGTTTGGACAAAGAGACTTAGTTCCTCTTTGGCTGATTTCCTAGAAATAAAACCAAGCAATTACTCATCTGCTCCAGACCTTGTCTAGATAAGGTTCTGTAGATCATTTTGAAATAAAAACATTTCTAACGGATTCTGTGGTGGTACAATTGTCATCTATTATCATACAGAGGTCATTTTGGAAAAAAAAAACAAAACCTTTTCTGTTTAGAGTTCAGAGGCAAAATTTTAAAGACATTGATTAGACTATATAGAAATCTGATGTTAATATATGCTCTTCCCTGCCCTGTGATATCTATAACATAAACTATAACAAAATTGACAGTTTCATCTATTTTAAATTTGATTCCGTGGCATTTAGTATATTCCCACTGTTGCATAATTATCATCACTAGCCATTGATTCCCAGAATGTTTTCATCCCAGACAGAAATTCGTACTCCTAAAGACAGTACTGCCTTGTCCTCAGTCACCTCAGCCCTGTGACCATTCCCACTATCTCACTTCTTTCTGCATGTGTGCTCCAGGGATCACATACAGAGAATGCAGTATGTGTCCCTTTGTGTCTTACATGACACCTAGATGCATCGCGGTGTAAACTCAGTTCCTCTGGATGTACACACACGCCCTTCCACTCACCATTAGATGAACTTGAGCTGTTTCCTTTTTTAGCTATCAAGGACGATGGCTATCATGAACATTTGTGTACAAGTATCTGCTGAATTCCTGCTTTCAGGTTGGTTTGGTTGGTTCTATACAGCAAAGAATGTTGAACTATATAATTTTGTGTTGACTTTGAGGAACTACCACATTGACAGTGCCATTATATTTCCATAAAAAGTGCTTAAGGGTTTCCCTCTGTCTTCATATCCTTATATACTTTTCATTTCATATTTTTGGTAAAGCCCTTCTCATGGTATTGTAGATTGATATGTTCATCAAATCCAGGGTTTATTTATTTATTTATTTTTAATCATTCTCTTTTTCTTTCTCTCATGGAACTCACAATGAATCTACTGCTTCACAATGGTTGATAGTCTGAATTTGTTAGTAATTTATTTAATTCATGCATGTTTTCCATCAGCCTTTAGTCTGTTTAAGACCGCTGATTTGTTTTGTTTTGCCTTGTTTGAGACTGGCACCTCCGGAAGCCTAGCTGGCCTCAGACTCGCTGTGTAGCTGAGGGTAACCTTGAATCTATCATCTTCTTGCCTACAGCTGCTGAGAATGGGATTGCAGGTGTGTGCCGCTACACCTGTCTGCAGTGCTGGGGTTAGCAGGCACCACCTCCAGAGCCACATCTCTAGCCTGAGGCAGCATTAATGTTTTGGACCAGTAGGACCACTGTCTTGGTTCCTCGAGGAAGTTTCTGTTTGTTTTACTGTAGCTGGCCTGCCTTGTGGGCTTTGACACTGAGAATCTAGACTCTGACCTGTAATGGGTCAGTCTGCAAATCAGATTCTTCAGACTGCTGCGTTGCTTATTGACTGTGTATGGTCTCTGAAGGCTGTTAGCATATATTCGGGTTATGTTTGCGTAAATATTTCCTTGAATTTCTAGAGCTGTCCCAGCCATCCCCATAGGCAACGTATGGTTGGTTGCCATGAAGGACAGGTGACAGCCTGTTATTTGTGTGTAGAGATCTGTGGTTAGGCCAGTTAATTAGAGAGTTCCTAGAAACCAGATAGATGGGAGTGCTGTTGTGTTCTTATTTGACCTGTATGAGCGGACGAGTTTGGGCCCAAGTAAACAGTCTAATTTGAATTCTATAAATGGTTATAGTACTTCACCCAGTGACCAGGTTTGGTCAGGGTTAGTGAAGGGGAGACCACATTCCCTTGAGTGAAATCTTCTTCCTGTTTCCCACTGGCCTTGTACAGGATGATGTTCACTGGGAAAGAAGTTAAGCCTCTCTCAGATTACTGGATTTTGGCTTTTAACTGCAATAATTTCAGGTAACACCCCAAATCATCATGGCCTATAGGTAGATCTTGCTCAGCTTTGTCCCAGTCTGAAGAGGATGCCAGAACCACCCTGTGGTCGTTCCTTCAGAATGCCTCATTGTAGCACACACTCTGCAGGTTACAGAGTCTCCACTTGGTCCTGTGGCTACAGAGTGGGGAGTTGTACCAGGAAAAGGGAAATGTTAGCCACTCAGGTGGTAAAGCAAAGCCAGTGGCATCCTGGAAGGATGCCAGGCTAGGGCCACCATGGACGTGGAAATGTCTACCCCATCTCCATTCAGATCACCTATTCGGCCTATGTAAAAACCAAGGGAATGACAGCGGATTGTTGTAAATTTAACTGGGTGTCTTTTTGTTTTTTTTTTTCTGAACAAGTTATCTCCTGGCATGTATGCAGCTACTGGTTTGTTTTGTTTTCCCTCCTTATCCTTAGTTAGCAACCAGAAGCAGGTTTGCTTTCAGCCGATAAGAGCAGCAACATACTTCCACTGTCTTTTAAAAGATTTTATTCATTATTATTATTATTATTATTATTATTATTATTATTAAATACAGGCTCTCTGTGTAGTCTGGCTGTCCTGGAACTTACTCTGTAGATCAGGCTGGCTTCAAATTCAGAGAGCTTCCTGCCTCTGCCTCCAAGTGCTGGGATTAAAGGCGTGCTCCACCACTGCCTGGCCTTAAGATTTTTTTTAAATTATGTATAGATATGTGTGTCTGTGTTAGGGTATGTGTACAGAGTTCAGTTGCCCACGAAGGCCAAAAGAAGTCATCAGATCTGGGACTGGGATCACAGGCTCTTGTGAGCCGAGAACTAAACTTGGGTGCCCTACAAGAGCTCTTCTATTTTTTTTTTTTTTTTTTTGGTTTTTTGAGACAGGGTTTCTCTGTAGCTTTGGAGCCTGTCCTGGAACTAGCTCTTGTAGACCAGGCTGGCCTTGAACTCACAGAGATCCACCTGCCTCTGCCTCCCGAGTGCTGGGATTAAAGGCATGCACCACCACTGAGCCATCTCTCCAGTCCCTTATCTTATTTTGAAGGTATATCAATTCATCAGCTCTGTGTTATAATTTAGTTCCCACATGATTTCAGTCAGCTTTGCCTTCTACAACACGGAACTTGTACATTGATGATATCATTCTGATTGGAGCAGTGTTTGTAACATGAGGAAGATGTAGACAAGTCTAGACTTACTTTCATGTCTATGGGCAGGAGATACATCTAACAAAAATTCAGAGGCCTCCAACATCAGAAGAGTTTCCCAGGATCCCTGTGATGTAAGGTAGAGGATAAACTAAAGTACCTCACCTCCCGTGATCGGGGAAAGAGTAGAACACCTGATGGGCGTCTACCTATTAAATCCCATGGGATTTAGGCAAAATATTCCTCATCTGGGTATTAGTCTAGCCTGTTTACTGAGTACCTGGGAAAGCTGTTTGTTTTAAATGTGTGTCTCTGTGTGTGTCTGTCCTTTGTCTTTTATGTTCTGTACCTACGCCGCGTAGGCATCCGTAGGCGGCCCGAGAAGGAGCTGACGAGCTCGGACTTCTCCCCCGCCACCCTGGAAGACGTTTCAGGGATCTGGGGTTCCCGCTTGGTGGGAGCCCAATACGTATCTGCAGGATATGTGAATCTGTTGGAGGTTTGGGGAGAATTTTCGACCCGATCTCCGTCTGAATTTTTGGTTTTGGTTTTGCTCCGAAAACGCGCTGCGCGTCTGTGTGCCGGCTTTGTCTCTGTTGTGTCTGTCTTTTTGTATTTTTGTTCTTGTGTATCAATCTGTTTGATAAAAAGGGACAACAATTAACTACACCTTTGACCCTGACTTTAGATCATTGGAAGGAGGTTAAAGATCGAGCTCGTAATCAATCTGTGGAAATCTGAAAGAAATGCTGGCAGATGTTCTGTTCCTCAGAATGGCCCACTTTTGAGGTGGGCTGGCCACGGGACAGGACATTTAACTTGGATACTATCTTA